>JAQGBH010001583.1:0-31098 GCA_034698265.1 Sminthurinus aureus | reverse complement strand
AAGCTCATTTAAAATACATGGTAAACTTTGGTGACCTTGCGCGACCTCTAAACCTAACTTTAATGAACTGAAATTTTCAGAGGTTGTTTTTTACACCGAAAGGAACAATATGAGGGGGCGCTGACTTAAATTTTCTCAAAACATGTATTTTTAAGGCACTCTACTGTACACTGTACAATGTACAATTTACAGTCGTCAAATTTTCTCTGGTGTTACAATGTCAAACTGCTGTATGATTCTGTACCCGTAAAAGACTGGTTAAATTGTAACATTGGGTCATTTAAACGCATTTAAACTCGTGGATTTTAATGGAAATGAGAAAGAGAAAAGGCTATGGAAAAATGAGAGCGGACAGAGATTGAACTTACTACAAAACTACAAAATTCAAAAAAGTCCCTTATTAAATCCCGCTGACTTTTGTTGACTTTTCAGTGTAAAATTAGAAAATGCAAAATACAAAATGGATGAAAAAGTATGGAGAAAGGAGACGATGTACGGAGATTACTGGGGGAAATAGAAATGGAAGTGAGAAGTGGAAAACGTTGGAGTTGGAAAAATTCAAAACCTCAACTAAAACGCCAAACTAGAACAATAATAGATATCAGAGGGGAAAAATTGTTCCGTTTTTCGTTTTTCAAAGGTCTCTCTTCTTTTCTCTTTCTCTTTCTGGCTTTTTCTTTCTTTCTGTTCCCTTTCAACATGGAAGATAATGGAATAATAAATTCTGCACACCGAGACCATAAAAGTAGTGGAAAGATGAAAAAGAGCCCAAATTTTTCGTCTGCCTCCGACAACTGTATTTATACACTGAACATCTATGTATATCTATGTATATCTATATATATGTAATATGTATACATTGGGGAAAGATATAAGGATATGTGTAAAATGTAGAATGTAGAATGTAGAGTTTAGAGTGTAGAGAATAGTGTAATCAATAGATAGAAAAAAGAAGGAGAGTGAGAAACATGGACTTTATTTTTCCTTTTTGCTTTCTCCTTGCTTTTACCACCGTTTTTCTCCCTCGTCTCCATAAACTAAAATATATGGGTGAAGGCTACATCTTTCTTCGTCGTCCTCTTCCTCTTCCACTTCCACATCCACTTTCACTTTTTCTTTTCTTTTTCTTTTGTTCTCCTCCTTTTGTTCTACTCATGATCTAATACCATGAACCATGAGTACGAACACCAGTACGAGTACGAGTACGAGTATGGGAATGGGCATGAGTACACTACGTCAATTACCAATTCAATGAGTAAACTAAATGCATCCAGCTATCATTTCCATTCCTCTGACTCGTCTACAATCTACAAGCATTTATTTTCTCACTACATCTTACATCCGACGTACTAAACTCTGGAGAAACTACCATTATCTATCGCAATATCGCAATGCCGATGCCAAAGCCAAAGGCAATGTCTGGATCTGCTCTGTTCTTGTAGTTTATATGCAAAAGGAGATGTAGATTTGCAATACACTATAATAAAATACAATACAATATGTTCCACGTCTGCTCCGCAAGCTTTTCCTCCCGCTATCTACAGCCTAGGGAGTAGGGAACATAAAATATGGAAAACAGAATCAGATTTTGGAATTTTAGTGTCTACTTGTTTATTTTAATATTGTCTAGTCACTACAGTAGTTGTGTGTACAAACTGGAGATAATCAAGTCGTTACGTCCAAACTCCAAACTCCACACTTGTAAATTTTCTGCTGTATCACACACTTTTCACCCATAATACAGAAGCCGTTAAAAGAAAAACAGTTGAAACTGTCACATATTTTCCAGTCAAGATGAAATCTAAAATCCCACTTTAAACATTTACCACACGCGCCAAATTTAAATTCAAAAAGATAGGCAAAGTGCTAAGTAAAAATGTGCGAGGTTTGCGTGGTAAAAATGTGGTGTTGAAAAAGATTTCAGCATCGTTTTGATAGACTATAGTCTATAGTTTAGTAGAAATGATAGAATGGGCGTAGCATGTTACAAAAACAAGATAGATGCTTCAAAAATCTCAACATTTATGTTATTTACAAGACGAACATGATTGAAACTGAGAGGAGACCCTTGTAGAATGTAGAAACTGCCTTGTTCTTTTCCCAACTCTTCGAGAATGGATAAACCATAAAGAGATGAAAGCAGAAAGCGACAGATACAAAGAAAACGGGAAAGAATGGAAAAGTTGAAATTGAAAAGGATGGTTTTAATTTCACTTTTATTTTCATTTTCCACGTCTCGTACACATCGTGTGTAAGCAAGTTTTCCCAGTTTGTTCTGTGACTTTGGTTGCATTCATTGTGTATTGTGTTCCATGTGATGCGGAATGGTGAATGGTGAATGGTAAATGGTAGATTTGTACGGAAAAGTCCAGAATCCAAAATCCAGAACAAAATCATCTATGACTCTTGTTCCTTATTCTTCTAAATGTTGAGCTTGGATTCCAGTTCCGAGTCCGAGTCCTTGAAAGTTCTGAGTTCAGAGTTCAAAATTCCGAGTTTCGAGTTTGAAGTTAAGTTTCAAGCCCCAACTTTTAGTTTTCCACCCGTTTAGTTTGCATCCTCTCTGGATAAATTTGGAGTGAATTAAACTAATAATAAATATACACCTGTTCTTCCGTCTATAATACAACGTCTCAACTGTGGCGTCTAGAATCTAGAATCTAGAATCTAGAATCTAGAGTCTAGAGTCTAGAATCTGGATTCTGCTTTCTGCTTTCCCTGTTACACAGGACGGGACGAGAGGCTCAAGTGGAAGAAAACTTAAAAAGTCCTTTTCTTTCCTACTCCTCTTATTATTTTTGAAAAGAAATATACTAGTAGATATTGGATATGCGTACGCACTGGCTTGTGAACGTCAAAGAAAACTCAGTCAACCCAGCGTAACATAGCATAACATTGCATGACATTACATAATATAACATAGAATAACACAGCATAAAATGCATTCCAAATTAACTCTTTTAGTTCAAGTTCCCCCTTCTTACATTCCCTTTATCACTACATATGGTTCCGACTTTTGCTTTTACTTTTACTTTGACTACGACATACATAGATAAGTTTGTCTCTGAAGTCTGCCGGATAAATTATAAATATCTATATAACTATATATCTATATATCTGTATATGAACAGAAGAAGTAAGAGAAATTCGCCATAAAAGAAGCACTCGACTCTTGACTCAGAATTGGGCTAGAATTGAGAGGAGAAAAGAGGAGTAGACCAGAAAGAGTTCAAGTTGAAGCTAGATCTAGATTCTAGATTCTAGATTCTAGATTCTAGATTCTAGATAGATTCACATTCACATCCAGAGCTCAAAGTGTATGTGTGATTCGGGAATCCCGAGTTTTAAGTAGATACCTTGAAAAAGATGCACGTGTACTATATCTACTATCTAGAATCTAGAATCTAGAATCCAGAATCAGTCAGTAGTCCACAGAATAACTATAATATTTTTTTGCTCCACACCAACAGCCAACGACCAACAACCAACAGCCAGCAGATGAGACGATTCCTTTAATAATAACAGATAGATGGATGGAAATCTAGAAATATAGATATTTTTGAGGCGTTTGTCCCGTTTTCCTTGTTCATTCTCATTCCCTCACTCGCTCATTCACTCACTCACTCACTCTTTCATCCGCCGTGACTACTTGTACCACTCTCTTCCATTCCATTGTACTGCTCTTTGTTACTGTTACTGCTACTCTTACTGTGTTCTTGTGAGTGTGAGTCAAGTGTATGGGAAACGCTAGCGATCCACTTTGCCTTCTCTCTAGGTTCTAGGTTAGATTCTAGATTCTAGGTTCTAGGTGTTTGTAGATTCATGTTTATTCTAAAATTCCATATTTTATATGCGGACAGGCACACGTGCTCTCCCAAAAATACGAAAATACGTAGCTTGTATGTTTAATGCTCAATGTACAATGCAGAATGTAGAATGTAGAGTGCAGAGTGTGTATGGATTTCTGTGTGATATTATTATGATGGGTGGAAAGGTAAGGCACATAAGAAGAATGCGAGTTTAGAATAGAGAAATGCAGGAGAAGGAGAGAATACAAATAGAAATGTATCAAGAGAATACTATCTCTTTCTACTTTCTACCGCCTCAATGCTCAATGCTCAATGCTCAATGCACAAAGCAATGCCTCTCATTCTGAATGCGTAAGTAAGTGTACACTATATAAACTACATGCATACACACGTGTAAGTTATTTTATACCTCTGCAGTTTTCCTCCTTCTTGACGCTCTATACATTTTACGGATAGAAATAATGGAATTTTTCCAGGCATAACTGAACATCAACATCAGCATCAACAGTGAACACTGTCTACTCTCTAATGTCTACTGCCTACTGCATAGAGTTTCCACAACCTGGCCTCTTTCTCAACAGCCTTGAGAAAATTCTACTCCTTGGTTGTAACTTGTTCCAAAACCATACCCAAACGATGAAGAATAAAAAGAAGAAGAGTTTCCTCTCGGTGTTTGGCTCGTTGTTTGAATTTACTTGAATTTCCCAAGCTTATTCCTTTCCATTTTAAATTCACACTGGCATCTTTGAGCCCTCTGAAATTTCAAATGAGGTTCAAGGTACCAAAGTGTATGTTGGTTCTTGTAGTTTTCACATATTGTCTTTTATACTTCAAGTGCAGCGTACAGTATATAGTATAAAATGTAGACTGTAGACTGTAGACGAAGAAAAATTTTCTCTTTAAATTAACAACACCCTGTCTGCTTTCTTTCTTTTTTGACTATCAATATCAATATATAATAAAGTACATTTATCAGGTAACGCAACCACGATTTTTCCACCATGTTTTAAATTGGTGTCAAGAATACCAGTGTACATTGTACATTATATAGCGTTGTGTACTTTTCTTAGCCTTTGGCATAATCTATGCTGAGGGCATTGAGCAAGAAGGATGGAGTATGGAGCATGGATAACCAAAATTCATTGTTAAGCGGAAACTGGAAGCTCAAAACTGGAAAGTGAAAGCTGGAAAATGCGAAAGGAAACGGAAAAGGAATGGATGTAAAGAGATGCGTAGAGATATGAGAAGAAGCAGGATGAGGATGACAATGAAAATGTGTCGGCTTTATGCTAAAAGAGAAGCTACAACCTACATGTACAATGTACAATGTACATTATACATTATACATGGTTTGTGGTGGAAGAAGAATGGAGAAGAGTGTAGAATGTAGAAGGTAGGGAAGAGAGATAGAGAGTGTGTCTTTATAAAAGGAGTTGATGTGCGGTGGAAGAAAGGAGTAAGCAGACCGCATTTTACTTTTCAGAAATTTGCAAGCCTCACTTGCCACTAAAAGATTTCCATTTCTCCAGTCTCCAGTCTTTGCACTCTGCACTTTACATGTGATAACATGTATGCAATATGCACGTACCTTTTCAATCCAGAATCCTCACCCATGTATTTATGTATCCATGTATGTCTACATGTGTTAGGGAGGACATCCAGTATAATCAGGATATGAATATGAACATGAATATGAGATGTACTCCTTCACCTTTTTATTCTACTTGTCTTTTGAATTATCTAAGACTTTTTTACAGTCACTCCCAGTAACAATCTACAACCTAGAATCTAGGATCTAGAATATAGAATAAGAAATATACATGTAGAATGTAGAATCCTAAACCCACCGGTAACCGGTAAAGAGAAAGCAGTAGAAGAGCGGAAAAGGGCTTCACTTTCTTCCGCTCAAAACTGAAAATAAAAGAGGAAAAGTTTAAAAGGGATACGAGTCGTCGCCTTTGCATATATGTACATATGGAATATGGAAAATGTATATGCTTTTCCTTCACATCCACTCTTTGTGTAGTCAATGTACAATGTACACTGTACAGTGTAGTGTGCATGGATACATACATAATGGACGTTGGAACGGATTCTGGATTTTATATTCCATTTTCCATATTCCATATTCCATATTTTGACTGTGTGGTGTGTACGTGGGATAAAAATGTGGGGAATAATGCAGTTACGTGCGTAATCTTCCCTTTTATAAAACATGAGTTTTCTATCCTTACCCTTCCGTCCTGCATTGTCCTTAGTCACCCGTCTCTTCCTTTTCCTCCGTCTCATCCTCTTTCCTTTTTATTTAACATTCAGAGCGTGAGAATTCATGTGTGTGTCTGTGTGTGGCGTGGCGTGGCGTCGCATCCCATGGTATGGCATTGCGAAGAAAGAAAGAAAGCGGAAAGAAAAGGCGATGCAAAAGAGAAAGTGAAGGAGAACCAGAATGAGAACCAGAAAAGCTTTCTCTTTCTTTTCTTCTGCACTACTCTACTGTATTGCACCGACTGGACTTTTATCGTTTTTATCGCTTTAATTTGCACACTTGATTCTACACTACTGTAGAATGTAGACTCAACTCTACTAGACTCGACTATACTAGATACTATATACTAGACACTGGGTACTAGACTCGACTAGAAGAGTAGAAGAGACTACAGTTGAATACACTAGATTAGAATAGAGGTTGAAGGCATCAAGAGGATGCAAAAGATTTCTAATTCCTTTCCATGTCCTTCATTCCAATGCGCTTTTCATTCCCTCTTCCTCCCATTTCATGTGATTCCTTTTACTCTCATTTACACTCCGTTTCCGCGTCATCGTCATTAGATGAATGGACTCGGTATCTCGCTATTTTTCCTCCTTTTACTCACTCTCAACTCCATGTACACTGTATACTGTATACTGAAAGGAAGACACAAGAGACTCTTTCTCTCCTCTTTGGCCATGTCTTCATGTGTGATATTTTAGTAAACTTGACACAATTTATTATGAGCCCATGGATGTCGTATTTAACCCACAAGTTTTCCCTCTCTTTTCTTCCCTCTTCCACCTTTTCTAGTGCTTTCTCCGGCTGTCTATTTTATTTTTCCACCAACACCTAGCTACTAGCTACTAGCTACAAGATACGAGATACGAGATACGAGATAGAGCTACACAAACTACAAGTATTCGCAACTCCCATAAACCTGGAGCTCACGTCATGCTTGCAAGTTGTAAACTTTAAAAATAATGTGACTCATCCTATGGTACATAGGTACCTGTATACACAAACGTATTACCTATGTGAGCGTGAGTGTGAGTGTGAGTATGTGTTGGCTCTGAATGCCATATCCTAGATCCTAGCTGTTTTAGGTTTTGGATGGTTTTGTTGGCACACATGTGTGCAGTGTGCATACACAGATAGCTACATGTAGAATGTACAACTGAAGAGAGAGACCAAAGTAGACTAAAGTTGACTCATCTTTCCTCATATGAGGTGTTTCCGCTTTTTATTCTCTCCAAGGAGTATAAAACTAGCAAAAAGACAAAGAACACCGACAACGACAACAAACTGAAAACACCAAACTAAAAAAGAGTTGAATAGGTTAAATCTTTGTAGGTACTTTACTTTCTCCACATTAGTTTTTTACTTGAAGTACACACACAAACAGATGTGTGCTCGTGTGTTTGTGTGTTTGTACTCATACATGTATTTGAAAAATTGTACAGAGGGGAATTATGGAAAAAATGTATTATTTCCTCCGGTTTTCACTTTTTACTAAAACCGCTCCAGACCTAGATTCTAGATTCTAGATTCTAGATTTGGAGACATGGGGTCAAGAAAAAAGGTATGAGCTGAACAGTCCAGTTCAGCCTATAGATTATAGAAAAAACGAGAGAGCGGAAGGAGTTCAAGAAGAAATAGGACGGTACACAGCAGAACTGGAAGGATTTTTTCCATGAAATTCCATGAATCGTGTAAAGAACAAACGGAAAGGGTAAAAAAGTAAGAAAGGAAGAGCATCATAAAATTATCGACCCTTGAAACCTCTTGAATTTTTTTCTCTGTCTCTCTTGAACATCATCATCGTCATCCGCTTTCTCCTGCCTTTTCTTACCTCTTCCTTTTTTGAAAGGCGCAAAAATACAAAAAAACAAAAAAACACAGACTAAACGCACAGAGCAGAGTCAGTTGCCAGTTACATAAAAAATATCTGCATTCCTTTTGACTTTTGACTATACTTTTTTCTAGTTGGCTATAAAACAGACACACGCACCAACACAAACACAAACACTCTTGACTCAAAACTATGAATTTGACTAGTGTCTAGTATCTAGTGTCTAGTGTCTAGTGTAGTAGATATAAAGAGTGGATAGGAGATAAAATAGTAGAACAAGGAGTAAAAAGGAGAAAAAAAACTCCTTTGCCAAATGTCAATAAACAAGGAACAGTTTTCTCCAGCCTTCTTGACTTTTCCTAACGCACAAAAACACAGTGGAAATAAAATGAGCACTAGCAACTCGTAAGTACAGCCCTGATAATGATGATGATGATGACGATGTAGACAAGACACCGAGAGAGAGAGAGAGAGAACCAATGTCGATGTCGATGCCAATGCCTATTTGCTAACATTTCCTCCTTGTTTCTCCATACTCCATGCCCGTATACTTATACGTATACGTTTTACGTTCTTATTTTTCCAGAGTCTTTCCTTGTGCGGAAATTCGTCTACATAAATGAGAACTGTCATTAATGAAAGTCGGCTGAACATGAACCACTAATCCATTGTCTGTTCCTCTCTCTCCTCTTTTGTCTAGAGTCTGGATTCTAGATTCTAGATTCTAGATTCTAGAAAGTATGTACAGTGAACAGTGAATGGAAGTCAAGTCCCTCTTGCCTGTTTGTCTGTATATTTGTACCATAGATTTGAACGTTTTCCTGCTGACTCACAAGTCATTCAAGCATTACTCATTTGTTGTTGCCCTGTTTATTCTTATTTGTATTCTCTTGTTCATTTTCATTCTGTTGCCTGCTATTCTTTTGGACACGCAAAGTCTTCTCCTTTTAATGAATGGATGAATAAATGAATGAAGGAGAAAATGAAAATAGAAAGTAGAGAAAGTACAACTAGAAAGAATTAGAAAAGGACGTAATCATTTCCCCGAAAATTTTTGTACAATTAAATAGCCGTACTAACTGAATGTAATTTTCATGCGGAGCAAAAGGAAAATGTAAAGAAAAGTCCAAGTCTCAAGTCTCGAGGCTCGAGTCTCATGATTTTGAAAAATTATATAATTTTCTCTTCTTCTGTACATTGTAGATTTGTAGGTACTAGGTACTAGGTACAGGTCTGTGTTTAACATTCACCTAAATATCCAAAAGACTAATGCCACTCTAAACTATCTACAAAAATGAGCATTCTAATTGTAAAACATTTCCAACGTTTTGAACACCTAATTCTATAATTCTATACAAAAAGACATGGAGTTCTGTGTACGCTTTGTACATGTACATTAGCTATTATTTTTTCTCAGTACAAAAGTATCAAAAGAGCGGGAAACTTTTTAGCATAAAATAAAAATTATTCAACGTTCCACTCACTTGTCAGTATGAAGTCCTTGCGATAATTGTATTCAATGTACAACGAACCTTTTCATATTGTCCATTGTACAATTCAATACACACTGCTATACTCTGTTGTGGAAAATTCAGATGTAAGCTTGGGCGGAACGTGTATAAAATAAGAAATACCGAGACCCGAGACGGATGCCATTTTACGTAGTTCTGTGCTGGAGTTCCAGTTCAAATTCCAGTTTGAGGGACAGCCCCGAAGAGGAAAAAAAGTTGATCAATTATTAAATTATTAATGCAAATGAAATTTTTCCTACACTTTTTGTTCCATGCCTCTGTTATTTTTGAGTAGTGTGGAAAATGGGAAAAAGTCAATCTGGAATACATGTACAGGGTGAGGCGGTTATCTAGCAACCGGCCTTTTTGGGAGTAATTTTTCGCAGGAGTGGCGGATTTGGACAAATGTGGACTCTATCAGATAGGCAATTTTATTGCGCATCTTTTGAGCTATAGAACGCATTCGTAGCTATCCGCGTTCCGGAGTTGTAGCCAATCGCCCACCCAACCTCAAAACCCCACTCGAACTTTTTTGCTATTTTGGATATAAAAATTCTATTTGCATAAAACTCACTCCACGAACTTCATCCTGGACTCATTTTTCTTCAAATTTTATGCGCTTTTCAGATTGCTAACGCGCATTACGAAATTCTGCCGCGTTCGCCCACGCGAGCCATTAATGTGCGCCGGAAAGGTGAAAAAAAGTGAAAACTACAAAACTTTTGCCAAAATCAGGTGTGTCAACGGCATTTCCGGGAAAAAAATTTCTGGATCAAATCCGGTTCAGACATGATGACGGCATCTATTCCGCGTCGTTGGAGCCCAAGAACGCTGAAATCCGACGTCTTTTTCAATAGTTACGACATTTTCCGCGGAGCATGTCAAAAATCATTATTCATGCTGCAAATGCAAAATGCGAATTTTCAACATGCTCCACGGAAAATGTCATAACTATTGTAAATGTTGTCGGATTTCAACGTTCTTGGGTTCAGAGGATGCGAAATACATGCAACTATCACGTCTGGGCCGGATTTGATCCAGAAAAGTTTTTTTCGGAAATGCCGTTGAGACTTCTGACGAATTTCCGAATTTTGCTCCGGTGGATCCAAAAACCAAGAAAACGGAATTTTCCGAACCTGCCCGTTCCAGACATGTTAGTCACACTCTTTAGATGTCGATTGCATCCAACATCATGAAGATCGGTTGACTTTTGCGTGTTTGCCAACATTTTTCGCGGAGCATGTTGAAAATCCAAAATTTCAACATCAGGAGTTTTGACATGCCGCCGAAAAAATGTTATAACTTCCGGAAAAAGCATCGGATTTTGACGATATTTATTGCAAACGACGCCTAAAGAGTGAGGCTAACATGTCTGGAGCGGGCGTTGACGACAACTTCCGATTTAATTGTTTTGTGGTCCTCAGGAGCGAAATTCAAAAATTTCTCAGCAGTTGTTGCAGGAAATCCGAAAACCCGCCGGCAAAAATCTGAAAAAAATTGGAGATATACCCAGGTTTTCTACGGTTTAGGATTGCTAACTTACATTAAGATCCGATCACAGATACTCATTTTATGACTCCTCGCGCAAGTAAAATTGAAATGGGCAAAATAATCATTATTGCAGAATTTTGTACTCTTGCCGTAAATCACTACAACAGTCATAAAATGAGTATCCGTGGTCGGATCTTCATGTAAATTAGCAATTCAGAATTGGCATGAACCAGAGCACATCTCCAATTTTTTTCAGATTTTTCCAAATCCGATTCCGGATATCTCGCAGCGACGCCTACGGAATCCGCATTTTTCGCTGCGGAGGACTAGAAAACCAAAACTCCGTATCTCCCGCATAAGTCACCTTCAGGCATTATAAAACAACCTTTTCCAAGTGTTTTGCACCCAACATGCACAAAATCCGTCGACCGAAACGGATTTTGTGGCAAAACTCGCGGATCAAGTTGAAACGGGAAAAACTCAGTTTTTCCACAACTGAAAAATCCAGAGTTCGTCCGCGCCTTTCACCACTACGGGAGTTTCCGTCATTGCATCTCTCCGCGAGTTAGCAATTCTGAACCTGTGTAAACCAGAGCACATCGCTGAATTTTTTCAGATTTTTCCGACTCCGATTCTGGATTTCCCGTAACGACTCCCGCGAAACCCGGATTTTCCGATCCCGAGGATTTGAAAACCGAACATCCGCATTCCACGCGTTTGTCCGTCACAGGACTCATAAATTCACTCTTTCCAAGTCATTTGCGTCCAACATCAACGAAATCCGTTGACGGAAACGGATTTTGTGTTAAAACTCGCGGATCAAGTTCAAACGAGGAAAAGTGCATTTTTCCAGATTTCCAAATTCCAAACTTCCTCAAATTTTTTCCAAAATCAGGTGTCTCAACGGCATTTCCGCAAAAACTTTTGCCCACTCAAATCCTGACCAAAGTGGATACCCGCTACCTTTACGCGTCGATTAAGTCCAAGAACGTTGAAATCCGACGACTTTTACAATAGTTACGACATTTTCCGCGGAGCATGTCAAAAATCAGTATTCATGCTGAAAATGCAAGATGCAACTTTTTTGACATGCTCCGGGAAAAATGCTGTCAAATCCACAAAAGTTGTCTGATTTCAACGTTCTTGAACTCCAACGACGCGGAATATATGCAGGTATCATGTCTGGTCCAGATTTGATCCAAAAAATTTTTTTCCGGAAATGCCGTTGAAACTCTTGAGGAATTCCCAAATTTTGTTCCTGAGGACCAAAAAATAAAGAAATCGGATTTTCCCGAATCTGTCCGTTTCAGACATGTTAGTCACACTCTTTAGACGTCGATTGCACCTAACATCGTGAAGATCGGACGACTTTTGTGGGTTTGCCAACATTTCCCGCCGAGCATGTTGAAAATCCAAAATTTCACCAACATGATTTTTAACATGGCTCCGGAAAACATGTACATATATGAATATGATGGTAATATTTATCACAACACCACAATATATAAATAAATAAAAAACCTTAGGTTGAAAAATAATATGGAAATAAATGTATTATAGTGATTATAAAGTAAAAGCGGGACAAGTTACAAGTTGCAAGGAGAGAAAGATTCTTAAAAGCTTTGAATAATTACTTAGTTTCTTCTCCTCATTCCCATCTTGCTTGTTTTTCTGAATATGAAATGATTATATTAGCGTATTTGTGCAAGTCTCTTCTCTTCGTCTACCATCCCTGAATAGCGTACACTGTACAGTGTACAGTGTACATTGTACCTCTATGCTCTATTTTCTATGTCATATAATTTGGTTGCAAGCACGACCCTAACTTTTAGTACCCAGTATCTATAATATCTATAGGATGTAGAATCCAGTCTCTGGTATTCACGTTATTTTCTTGGGAGATGAATGAATGAGAAAGGAATGAAAGAGACTTTGACAAGTCTACAAAATTAGAATTCTCTCTCCCTTGATCCTAATCCTGTTTCCTGTCTTCAAATTCATTTTAGTGAATATTAATGTTTCTCTGTACATCTTTCATCCTTCATCCTTCTGCTTGCAATACGCGCTATAAACTATACATTCTATATTCTACACTCCTTGTTCTACTCTGCACGCTGTACAGTGTACAGTGTACACTCTGCATTCTACATTGTACACGCTCCTGTATCAAAAATTCCCATCTTTTCACTTTTGACTTCTCGCCAGCTGAAACATCTCAGGTGAAAGTAATGAAAGTCATGTTACATATTCTCCTTTCACTCCACATTCTTCATTCTACACTATACATTCTTCATCCCTCTGTTCCATATCATCACTAATCATCTTACAAGGACTTAGCTGGAGCTGGATACTGAATACACAGTACATAATACATGTCTTGTAGGCTAAATTCTTTGCATCGCATTATTTTTCCTTGGTTCTCCGGATTACACCTCATTTTCTCTTTTTATACTCAGTTAACAACTTGCCTAAGCTGACAGAATGTCACAAATGACTAAAATCACTAAGCCGTAGTTTTTAGTTTTTAAAATACAAATTGTAAACCTCTTGCATTAACTGAAGCTAAAACTGGAACTGGAACTGGAACTGGAAAAGTGGAAATAATTTTCAAGCCAAAAATAAAATAATGACATGGATTCTCATCATCATCATTCCGTCATATAACGTCCTTTCAATCGCCCTTGTGTTTGGTTCGTCTGCCCTTTTTTCACAATACACATGTCGATATTGCATAATATGTACGAGTATCAGGATGCACGTGTAACATGTATAAAGTATACACTTTACATTAGACATCCTTCTTTATACAATGTACGTCAAGTAGAAGGTGTACAAGGTGTAAATCCAAAAGGAGAGGGCGAGAGAAAGAGAGGGAGCGAGAAAGCATAAAAATAGTTTGGTTCTTTCCGCTCATCCGGTATCCAGTTGACAACATGTAACGCGTCACATGTAATTTGGAATGGAAACTCATTGAGGTGGAACAGGAAATGAACTTGCAAATTTACGCGAGACTCTAGACTCTAGATTCTAGATTCTAGATTCTAGAATCTAGAGTCTAGAGTCTAGAGTCTAGAGTCTATTTTATTTATGCCCTATAATCTATAAACTTTATGCATATCGCTAGGAGTACACAATCATGTGTTAAACATGTATCGAATCGCCAATGTGTATAAGTGTATTGCCTATGCCAACCAGCAACCAGTAATCCATGTTAGCAAAACCAGAACCAAAACCAAAAGCACGGGAAATGAAAGTTTTGGATTTTCTAGTTCTTCTAGTTGTTATATAATGAAGAAAAAACTTGGTGTTGCGTAACTCGGTTGCTACGTTCCCTTTGTCTGTATTTTGCAGAACGCTCTGCGTTTTTATATTATTATAATTTTTGCTATACTTTTGTCTAGTTACGAATCTTAAAAATGTGGAATATGGAATGAAATAAAGGAAATGTAGTTTTTGTCCTGTCTTTAGCTGAAACAAGATTTAAGTGTCTAGAATCAAGAATCTACAGTCTAAAAGTTTCAGTATACCGAATAACGAATAACGAGCTTACGTACGATTCCACTAAGAATTAAACAGACAGAAGAGAAGAGAGGAGAGAAGAGGACTGGGTGGGTAAATGGGGGAATGGGGAAGTAGTATTTTTTGTTCCTTGAGAAACTACATTTAGAAACTTGAATGCCTTTGAAAGTATCGGTTATTCCTATTCCGATTCGGATAGTTAGGAGGCAAAGAGTGCAGAATAAAGGGAGAAAAAAGAACTTGAAGCACAGAGGAAAGTACTAGAACAAGTAGCTAGTGACTAGTACCGGAGAGAGAGAGGGGGAAAGAAAGGGAATTCTTTTTGAGAAAGGAACAGAACAAAACCTTTCGTTTAGTAATTACCACAACTTTTACTTCTAATTAAAGAGACACTTTACTGTACATACACGTCCTCACTAACGAATACAACATGAGAGAGACAGAGAAATGGAGAGAGGAAGACGAATTCAGGGAATGAGAGGAGAAGAAGAGAAGAAGAGCATGAAAATGAAAATGGAACAAGGGAATGAAAGAAAAAGTAAAAGCGAGAGAGAAATATAGAGGAAAAGAGTGAAAGAGCGAGGAAGCGAGCGAGGGAGTTAAACAACGAGGGGAATCAGCACAACTTGAGCCAAGAAAAATCGTGAATCTGGATTGCCTTCCAATTTACTCCTCCATTGTGTTTCCAGGGAAAAATTAGCTCCACAATGGTTTTTTTTCCTGATTCAGACAACTTTTCTCTCCACCAGTCCGGTCTCAAACATTATTTGTGCAATCGAATCTAATCGACTATATCCTGTAATGTGGCATGTGAATGAGGACGAGAGCAAGAGCAAAAGAGACCATACGCTCTCCCTCTCGTTGCCTTTCTCTCGCTGTCTCTCTCTCTCTCTCTCTTCCTTGTACTCTAAACTTTCTTTACTACTTTCATCCAAAATTCCAAACCACTACTGTGCACAGCGTATATTGTACATCTACAACTGACGATGATGATGACGACGATGACGATGAGACAACCACTATATATATACTACGACTAGATTTCCTCTGTTTCAAGAAATTCTTGAAACAGAGAAAATAGTTAACCTAGAGAAAAAAGTAAAAGTATTATTATTATTATTGTTGTTCCTAGACGTTGTTGGTGCTGTCATGGTGGTTGTTTTCGTTGTAGTTTTCGTTGTCCTTGTGTCGTGGTGGCATGTAAGATGTAAGGTGTACGTGTGAGTGGGTGTGGATTGTTTTTGTGGTTGTGGATGTGGTGTTTTCATTAAAATGTGTATTGCATATTGTACAATAGAAACATGCTTACATGCTTAGTGTTCCGCTACCTCAAATATCAGTAATGAATCTAGAATCTAGAATCTAGAATCTAGAATCTAGAATCTAGCCCACAATTATAGCTTCTATTGCATTCACTTCTACATTATACAGCCCTTCCCACTTGTTCAGTTGTTCTCTCTTCTTGTTTCACTAGTAATTTCATTCCGAATTTGTTTTACATACATACGATACATACACACACTCATATTGTTTAGGTATACACGGTTTTGTTTGGGTTTCTTTCTCTATTTCAATTCATTCATTTCATTTCATGACAAAAGTCACTCTCCGCAACTTTCCCTACTTTTCCTACTTTCACTGCTCTCTTTACGCTTTACGCTTTACTCTTTATGCCTACATTTGCTACTATATGGGATATATTAAAAGCCGTTCCAGCCTTTTATCCCACAAGAAACAGGAAGCGAAGGTCGGTCTCATGTGTGTATTTATAAATTACGACATTGAATCCAGGAAAAGATCTTCATTAAATTCCCTGACTTTGTTATTGCTTCATATTATTATTACTATTACTATTACAATAAAGGTTGTAGAATGTACATTTTGTATTGTACATTGAACATTATGAATTCCCTCTCTCAACATTGAATTTGTTTTAAATCTCCACTGAATTATTTTCCTCTTTATTGCACATTTGCACATTAGATATTGTACAGAGCTGTTGCTATAATTGCGTATTATTTGCACATTGTAAAGGTATCACACCATCATGATCACTATTATTACCATGTTTTATGAATTCCCAACTTTACATTAGAAATTCTTCAATGGCTTTATTATTATTATTATTACTATTATGATTTTGCTTCGCACCTGGCACATGTAAAACCTTACGTTTAAACCACTTCTCTACTTTTTGTACAGCGTGTAAAATTGGCCATGTTCCTGCAGAATATTTACATTTTCAAATTTTATTTTGCATGTGGTGAGGAGAAAGATAAGGAAAATGTGTAAGCACAAAATGAAATACAGATAAGTAAAACATGAGATGAATTAAAAAATACCAACTTAAGGGTAAAACTTTTCTTAGTAGTTAGAATGAAAAAAGTAAAATCATAATAATTTTACTTTTTACAATTATTGTATTATTATTATTAAAAGTGAATGGAAAGATGTGGTTTTTCTCGCTTTCTCTTTAGCTTAAGTAAAGTGCATGTCCAGTTGTACTCTGTGATGAAATACATTCATTATACATGTGTGCTCTGCTGCCTGCGAGTTTGGGCTTAACAAATTGACAAACTTTACACGCATTACCCGGGATTTGGATTTGAATTGGATCCTTTCATTATATTATGCTCAAGATTCGTTGTGATATGCTCATGTGTGTGTTTATTCTGGATTCGTTTTCATTTTCGTGTTCAGCTGCATTTACATCCTTTTTGTTTTAGTTGACGAGCTGAAGAGAGAGAAAAGGGGGATGGACTTGAACTATGTAGATTTTACGGCTGAATGCATATCTACAATCTACAATCTACATGTGTATGGAGTATGGACATGGACAGGACATTGTAACTGTGTGTGTGTGATGAGAACAAAGTTGGAAATAGAGAAGAGAAAGACATTTACTACAAGTTTATGACTCACCTGAGTGCCATTTGTGAGCCACAATCCCTAACACTTCGTCTTCTTCTTCCATTTTAACCTCGACCGAAGCCAGAGCCAGAACCAGAACTAGAGTCAGAATCAGAGTCAGAGTTTGAACCAAAATTTCACTCGAGTTCTCTCTCATTTGGCAAGCTTTCTCCATTCTATTACTTTCTCTTTCTTTCTTTCTCTCGAGTGCACAGACTAGAGACTACAGACTTTTTATGATGAACTCAGTGAGAACTCTAACAGAAAAATATGAAGAGTGAGCATTGTGCATTGGGCATGGAGTATGGAGTATGGAGGACGTATACATGTGTGAGGATGAGATGGAAGATAGGAGATAGACCAAAGCAAGGCACATTATTGTACTGACAAAAGAGACTAAAGGGTACTCAGATTCTCTCTTCACTCTCTCACTCTCTCGCCCTCTCACCCTCTCACTCTTTCATATCCTTTGGCAATTTACAGTATGTATGTATGTACGATGCACGTGGAATAAAGTTGTCAGAACTGAGCTCTCATCCACATCCACATTCACATTCTCATTCCTCCTCACACTCCACTCACTTTCACTAGCAACTGCATACCTAGAGACTCCAGACTAGAAACTAGAAACTAGAAACTAGACACAGGCATTTTTTCTGAGATTCATCCTCATTTCATAACTGCAAGTTGGAAGTGGATATCCAGATTTACATTGGGTAGAACAGAACAGTGGCAGGGAGTTTTAGAGTTGAGATGTTTTGAGAGTGTGAGTTTGTGTGTGTAAATGTAGAGTGTAGAATGTAGAATGTAGAAATAAGAAGTCATCCATACATTTCATTCAAAGTTAGCTTGTAAGTTTGTCAAAATGATAGCGGGATGACAAGGACGAATTGAAGGGTTGCACTTCATGTGGGGAATGACAAGTATGGAATGCGTCATTAATTTCTCCCTTGTTCCTTTCTACTCCATCCAATCCTTTGTCTCGATGCTCGATGCTCGATGCTCGATGCTCGATGCTCGTTTCTCCAACTCTTTCTCTCTCTCTCTTTCTGTCAGAATACGCGCGTAATGTACACACATTTATGCTCCTGCATTCAATCAATATAAATCTAAATAATCAAATCTGATCTTATTCCAATCCAATCCAATCCAAACAACGGTTTCGTTTTTTCTTTCATATGCGAATTTCTTATACAGGAAATAAGCAGAATCTCTGAATCTTTTACTGGGGATCCAAAATCCAAAATCCAAATTCCAAACATGGTGCAAACCGAATTCTGATTTTTAGTGTAAAATAATGTAATACGCTGTATGTTATGAGATGTAGAATGTGTATTGTTTATGATGCACAAATAAGATTCAAGATTCAAGTATGAACTAAGAAGGAGGGAAAAACGTCAGTACAAACAAATTTAATATGAATTTCAAGTACACAGTGACGTTCAAGTCTCGAGTCTCGGTCTCGGTCTGCAAGATCTGCTTGATGTTAGATGTTGCACTTGCACCTTACATCTTGTATCTACGGATAAGATGAATACAATTGACAATTGACAATGTGACAATGTACAAAATACAAAACATGAAAACTCGAAAGAAAATAGGGAGATACGTCGACTAGGAGGAAGGGAAGCAAAGGAGAGGAAAAAACTTGATCTCAACTCGCTCATTGCTCACGTTCAACTTGGAACTTGGAACTCGCAACTTGGAAAACCGAGTCAGTTAAGCTGAAACTGTAAAAAAAAGTTTGCACATATCCAGAATTCAGAATCTAGAATCTAGAATCTAGAATCTAGAAAATGGACTAAAATAGAATGGAATGGAGTTGAAGAAATCCAGTTTTATATTTGTGAGTTTTTTTTACAATAGACATGTCAAGTTGAATGATATGATGTGATGTGATGTGATATGAAATGATACGATATGGAATCTCATCCACTTTCGACTTCCAAAATTCCAACTCTAGCTCGTGCCATTTGATACGTACAACTTACAACGTACAGTCAGGTCTATTGACGTTTTTTACATTTTCTACTCTTACTTTTACTATGCTTTTCTGTTTCTCGCTCATTCTGATCTGCCAACTGGCAACCGGCAACTTGCAACTAGAAGCGTCAAGAAATCTTTTCATAGTTTCTAGTCTCTAGTCTCTAAACTCTAAACTTTATCGTTTATTTTCTGCGCCCTTTTTTATTTCCATTTTCATGGTACATCTTCCAGTTTCAGTTTCTCTTCATTCACTCAGTTGCTTAGTTCACTCACTAAGTTTTGTTCTTCTAGACTCAAGACTCAAGACTCGAGACAAAATGGATCGGTGCTGTTGGCTGTTGGCTGTGGAGAAGAGTCAGAAAAAGGAAGGAGCAAACTAAAATGTTTTGAAAAATGGCTGACTTTACATGTCTATTTGTTTTGTTTCCAGGTTGCAGTTTAACAGTGGAAGGGAAAATTCAGGGATGATCTAGATGCGCTTACCAAATACTAACTACGTGTTACTTACTACACATCATACACTATATTCTATACTCTATACTCTGTACTCATAAATTTACAAAGGTGGAAAAAGTTAATAGGCTCGTCAAAGTTGTAAAAGAACAAATTTTACATCATCATCTTTAGCTTTTGTTTTATTTTTGGCCAATGTTTTTCATTTTAACAGTTTCTTACCTGCATAAAAAATAATAAACAATAGATTGTAGATTGTAAATTGTAAAATCCTTTGATAGTAAATAGTAAATTCTTATAATAAGAAAAATATACAGATATAGATATAGACAATGCGGGTGCATTTACATAAAAATTTACATGGATAATATAATATAATAGACGTTGTAATAATAATCCTCATCTCTATCAGAATCAAGAATCAAGTAGGAGTTTTTTGGTTCAGGAACAGTTCAGAAGTTGATGGGGTGGAAAATGCAGCACAGAAAATAGAGCACAGTAGAGGAGGAAAAACAACATGAATACTTGATACTTTATGCTTCCTACTTCAAATTTTCTCTCTACATACGATCATTTGCGCTTATACTTGTATACAAAATTGTCTACATGTCTAGATTCTAGATGAAGACAAGAGTAAAAGTCTTCTTGTAGCTAAATAGACCTTTCTTCATTCACGTAAAATGTACAATGTAGATGCAGTTTTCATAAAGTGAAACCAAGTTGGAAATATGATACCTCCAGTTTCCATTCTCCGCTCACCGTTATGCATTTCCTTCATCTTTTATGCAATAAACATTAGTACACAGATACGTGTTTCACTATTCAGCTCAGCTTCACGTTGTCTATCTTGTTCGTTCTTCGTCCTGAAGAAAGATCAGTAGAAGTTGTACTATTTGTACGTAGTCGGTGGTGAATGAGAAATTTTTATCGCCTACATTCTAGATCCTAGAGTCTAGACCAACTCAAGGAAAAAGAAAGAAAGAAAGAAAGAAAAGGAGTGAAAGCAAGAAGAGATTTCACATTTGAATATGAATAACTGCTTATTACTTACGATTTCAAGGTTGGTGAACAGAAGAAAGCGAATAAGCGATTGGCAGAGAAATGAGGCGGAGAAATGACAGAGCTAAATATTTCAACTTAACTCTGCTCAATTCAAATTGACTCGACTCAACTCAAATCCGCTAGTCAACGCATATATGAAATATAAAATACAAAAGAATGGTGATGACGATTCCTTACATTTTGATAGAATAGAGAATCAAGACATTTCTATTTAAAGAAAGCAAAAAGGAGAAAGCATTTTCGACATACATATTTACTATTTACATTTACTCAGTAGAAAAATGTCGCAGACATTGAACATCGCAAAAAAGCAAAACAATTTAACGACACACTGGCATTATAATTTCATGACAGTTTCAACTTTACTTGAGACTTGAATATTCCGAAAGAAATTTTTTGGAGCAAACTTATTCGTAAATTAAAAAAAGCAACATATTTAGCAATAATGTCAAAAATCCGCATTTCGTGAAGTGCGTTTTCATCGCCATGAAATTTTTTTTTTTTTAAATCGGAAGCAAAGCTGATTATAAAATACGAAATTGCCTGTCCACAATTGGAAGCATTCTTAAATCATGTCAAATAGTTTGAAAATTTCTGCGCCAGATGGTGCTAATCAAAGAGCTCAAAATTTGTCAGCCAGTTGGCGCCACTACGAAGTTAAACATTTTTCAGCTAGAAGCGCATGGCCGAAGACAGACAGATACAGCGATTAAAATTCTCAGCTTCGCTACCTTAAAATGAACACGCGGGAGAAAGTCAAAAACTGTTTGTGATTTTACTTTCACTACCCAGAAATCTTTTCCCTTTCACTCTACGACTTTGGTTTCTACATCTCGGATTTTAATTCGTAAAAAGTGATACTGATACTTGAAACTGATAACTGATGAAACGGGGTTCTCTACCGTCTTCACTGTTTATGTGTAAGATTGCCAAATTGGAGGAGCATATTATCGACACGGCATGTTTCATGACAAGAATCTTTTTCATCATTCTCTTTCTTGTTTTCTTCTTCTCTAATGGTGTTTACTCAAAGTTTCTAGTGCCTAGTGTCTATGTATGACGCAAATGGATCTTGTCATCCATTACACATTGCACAATCTCAATCATGATCTATCAAATTACAATTACTCCAATCTCCCAGCTCACAATTTATCACGGTAAATATTATGGACAACGCACAAGCTGCTGTATGTAGTTTAGCAATTCATACACAATATTTTTGAATAATGTATTACGCCAGAGGAAATTTTTATGAGAAATTTGTACTAGACAAATCACTGTTATTATAATTATTATTATTATTAAAAACCCATTAGCATACAATAAACGTTTGAATTTTGAATCATAACATTTTCATGCAAAATCCAAATCCATATCCATCCAAGTTTCACATAAATTATGAAATTGGATTCTGGATTCTGGGAATCCTTCCGTTTACACTACTTTTGATATCACCCAAAATTTCACAATTCACAAGGCATCATCTGGCTTCCAGCTTCTGGCTTTTGGTTTCTGCTTTCTGGTTCCTCTACTTCCCTAAAATGTAAAATATACAGACACAGACAGAGACAGAGACAGAGACAGAGACGCAATTTACAGATACAGATACAGATACAGATAGATACAAAAGGAGATACGGGGATATGAGGCAAAATATATATATACTGGAGACTTGAGTCCCCATTTATTCCGTTTATTAATGTGCAGATGTGTTTCCTGGAATACAAAGTGATTTTAGTTTCACAATTTAGTGTGTGATTTCAGCCTCGTTGGATGCTGGATTGTACAGCTTGAATTAAAGACAGCGGAGCAGAATATAATTAATATATAAATCATTTTAATTTGAAAAATATTCAAATCAAAAACACAGGTCCAACATTTTCCAACTTCCAACACTAACGGTCAATGCTGAACTGTAAATTGTACACTGTACATTGTTATGCATTGTTGTAGATTTTAGATAAAATAAAGTACCGTACCGACAGGTTTTGAAAAAAGCCCAGGCTTTTATTTGATTAACCATATCCGATATCCGTTTGCTTGCTGTTTCTCACAATAGTAATTCAATTTATTTGCGAGTTTTTCCTCTATTTTTAAAGATAATTGCATAATTTAGACCAAATTGGGGTTGAACTTTGTTAATTTAAGAAAAGTCCTGTTTCCACTGTCCTGTGTCCTGTGTGAGAGCAAAATTGGGAATAAAAGGAGCAAAGGAGAAATGCCATCTAAAATTCTTAATTGTACTGGTTAAAAAATTCATTTAAAGAGTGCGATAAAAGATTCCCATTTCACTCCTTTATAAACTATAAACATACAGATGTACATGTTCGTTTAAAAGAGGAAACGAGCTATCTTGTATCTTTCAAGAGACAAAGTACATAAAGAGTACGTAGAGGACATTGAGAATTGAGTATTGAGCACTGAGCATTGAGATGAGTGTAAAGATAAGTGTTCATTACATTTCCTACAGTACAGAGTACAGACCATGAGGATTGTCTTAAATTTTACTGGTTCTTCCAAAAGTCTATCCAAAATACACAGGAGGAGAAAGGGAATGGATCTAATGATGGGTTAAAAAATGGTCCATTCTTTAATCATTACAGATAAAGAAAGGACAAAAGACCAAAGAGTCAAGAGTCGACAGTGGACAGGAAAAAATGGGAGGGATGTTCGTAATAAAGTGTGCTACATTTTGCATTACTTTTTCCATTTGACAGTACATGTAAAATGTAAAGGTTATGGGCAATGTTAGATGTTGGGAGTAAATGGTTCTATGCATAAAATACGGTATATTTTACACATGTACTCTTTAAATGGAACAATGGAACACTAGATACTAGATACTAGATGCACTTAAGTATCCAATATTCAAATCCAAGGGTGTATGCATACTATACACAGTGTACTCTACGCTGACATTATCCTATACTGTACTCCAATTGTACAATGCACAGAGCATTTATATAATATTATGTTATATATAGTACAAGTGGATACAAGATGTAATTTCCATTTGGAAGGAATAATAAATACATGTAGTTGAATAACAATGATAATAACTCGTACACTTATCGACTCGAGCATGCATGTTTAATTACAAGAACAAGAACTAGCACAAGAACAAGGGGCAAAATGTATGGTGTATGGTGTATGGTGTACACATAGAAGTTGGGCATATCCATTCATATACAATATACATGCGTATAGATGTACATTATACAACAGAAAACATATATTATACAACGTCCTTAATTTATACGGTGAGGTAAGAGAGGAGCATGAATTGCTCAAATTTGCATTTCAACGTGCATAGAGGCGTATTAATGAAATTTACATCAGAGTGAGCGGCAGACGGCAGAATGTTTTCCTGCTAATATTATCTCTCTTGTCGAGTCGAGTCGAGCCTCTACTTTCTACTTTCTACTTTCTACTCTCTACATGTACAATGTACAATGTACAAGGAACATCGTTTATCCTTCATCCTTACATATCCTCATCATTTACCACTCGTAAACTCGTAACACACATCCACATGCAATATGTACGTACATCCTACATTCGTACATACAATGGAAAACAAAGGAGGAAAGATAAAGCAAAAAATCTCACTTCACTTTCTCATGCTCTCATTAACTCAAGTCCCTCAGATTCACATTCACATTCATCCATATCCATTCATTTCCACATAACTACATAAAGGATGGAAGGTAGGAGAAAAAAGAGAAAGCAAAATAGAAAGGAGAAGTACTCAGCACTCACTGGTGAAAAATCATGTGTGGAGTGAGGAGTTTTGAGTGTAGAGTGTAGAGTGCAGAGTGTGGAGTAGAAAGAAAACTCGAGTAATACGAGTGAAAAAAAGGAGAGAAATTATCCCCTGGAAAAAAGCCCTCGTCCTTTCTTTATGCAGATAGTGGATGGATTACATTACATTATTCATATCTACCATTTCCATGTATAATTACTCCCAGATCCCAAATCCCAGGACCCAGATCCCAGACACATCCCATAATGTTTTACACAATGCCCTTTTTATCTGTATTATAAAAATTTCATTAGGCTAAGCACAATCTAGAAAACCTTAGCTCGTATTTCATACTTATCTCGTTGCTCATATTTCCTGCTTCGCTTTTCCTACTCATATTGAGTAAAGGGTGAAGGATGAAGTATGAAAGCTCTTGTAGGCACTAGTTACTACACAATCCACAGAATAAAACAGCAAATGCCAAATGGTGTAAATTTTGGAACAACTTATTACTATGGACTATGGAAGAATTTTTATTCAACCGTAATATTGAGTACTGAGTACTCAAATAATATTTCCTTTCAGCTTATTATTTATTATTTATTATTTGCACTTGAGGCAAAATCATAGCCAAAATACTATTTGCCAGGTTCCAATGTGGCACAGACGGTTGCAATCAATTCAGTCCAATCCAATGAAACAAATATGATTTGGGAAATAAATTTGAAATATCAAGCAGAATTGATGAAAGTAGCTCAATATTGTTGTTTTTACAGATATGAAGAAATCCATTGAATTATGGAGAATAAAGTACGAAGCATGGAGTATAGAGTATGGAGTATAGAGGATGGAGTAAGAAGCGTCAAGGAATTACCACTTATCACAGTCGCAGTCAAGAGTCAACAGTCAAGAGTCAGGTCAAAGAGAAAAGAAGAAAATGATAACAGCAATGACAAATACAAGGATAACAGGGAACAGGAAACAAGGAGTAAGAAAAATAATATTTTGTTTATATTGGATAATTTAGGCTCCTGGGAATTGGAATTGGAGATGGGGAAAAGATAAACAAGTTGGTTGAGCAAGTGGTGAAAAAAATGAATCAAGGCAAGTCACGCCTACATAATCAGATGACTGGCGACTGGCGACTAGAAACTAGAAACTAGAAACTAGAAACTAGAAACTAGAAACTAGAATCTAGCGATTCGACATTCGAGACTCGAGACTCAATCTCAATTTCTTTATCCAATCTCAAATCTAACTCGGTCAATATTAGATTCGATGGATAGAGTAACAGTAGATCACAGAAGAATCACAGTCCTACTTTCAGCTACAGCTTTGAATACAAATCTCGTGAACGTAAGCGAACTCAAGTAAGTACCCATACACTCATACACTCATACATACACACACACATACATGCATCGAGCATCGAGCATCGAGACTTGAATGTTGAATCTATACCGAATACTCAGTACTCACTAGGACATACATTTTTATTTCCTTCCTCATGTCTCATGTCCAGAAGTACATGTATATACTGTGTGCTGTCTGCCAGTCTACGTATGTCATTCTACATGCTAGACTCTAGACTATAGACTCATGTCAACCTCTTGTGCTCCTTGTATTTCCGTCACAGTTTTCTACACAGTTGGTTCTCCATAGGGATTCTTTTGGTTATGACAGCTTTCTAGTTCCCGTCATCTCCTTATCGTCTCCTGTCTCCAGTCTCCACTCTCTAGTCGCACACTTGTAGGTACACTGTAGAATCTAGAGTATAGAGTGTAGAGTGTGCGTTGCACACACGTGTGTCCGGAAATGTATGTGGAATACCTATTTGTAATTGCACATATAAATGACGAGACATGACATACTTTTAATACAGATATTTCCTCATTAACCAATATCTGTAAATATAATCCTGCTCCCAAATAATTCCAATTTCTCTCAAAACTCTCAAACCATCATGTAGTGACTGCAATAATCAATAAGTAATTAGTATTAGCTTTAATTTCTTTTTTTTCACCCCTCTCAAACTCAAACTCAACAGTCGAGACTCGCAGACTGGAGACTGGAGACTGGGGACTGGGGACAGACAGAGTGCTGTTGGCAGATCAATTAGTTTTCCTTGCCTGTTATATCAGTAAAGGGTAAACGGAGCTCAAAATACATAGACCATTAAAATGATTAAATATTAAACATTTTGCATCTTTTAATCCAAAAGTACTGAGCTAATCAACACTTTGCGTTTTTAAACCATGTCTCCACATTTCTAAAACCAAGATTGTTTATTACTTATTATTTCCGGCCTCAACTTGAACATTGATCAAATTTTGATGTGGTAGATTATAAAATCATAGCCTTTAAATTAAATTTACCCCAATAATAAAACATTGATCCTGTCATGTCATTTTAAGAGCATGTAAATACCAAATCGGTACAACTGCAAGTACAACCACATGGTTTGGTTAGGTTTGGTTTGGGGTCGTACCCCACAAATCCCAAATCCCATTAAAAGAGGAAGAGAAATCAAGGAGATTGTTTTCTCTTTTTGTCACCTAAACTTGAACTCTTTCCCAAGTCCTGCTTCTTGTAGTGAATTGTTATTCTTCTGTTTTGGAAGAGGGGTTCATTCACAGTGCACAATACGAAAAGAGCAGAATATAATATAAAAGGCTGAAGTTTTTTGTACATTGTACAGGAAGAGAGAGTTTGCAATTGGAATTGGAATTTTTCCTTTTCTAGATTCTAGATTCCAGAGTAAGGGAGACAAGAGAAAGGGGAGAAATTACGAGAGATCCTTATTTATCTGTTTTTGAAGGAGAAAGAAAAAGGGAGAGGAGAAAATAAAAGGCTGGGAAAATTAGAGGAAGTAAGGAAGGGGATAGAAAACATTTGAAGGAAGGAGCAAGTTAGGAAGTGGGGATAGACACAGGATATCTGTCGACTATAGACAGTTGAGTAAGAGACAATCGAAAAAACAGATGTTCCTTTTTCTACATATTTTTCTTCTTCATCTTCATCTTTGTTTTATGTATTGTGTATTGGTGTAGAGAAAGTAAAGGGAGTCAGACTTAAACTTTAACTGTTCTATGTGAACCCAGCTTTCTTCCATCTACTTTTTCCCTGTTCCCTATTCTATATACAATCTACAGTCTACAGATATTCATTGAAAAGGGGTGGCATTGACATTGGCATGTATTTTTCCGCTTCTGTTCTCTGTTCTGCATTAAATATTGAATATTGAACACTGAATACGCACAATGTACAATTTACAATGTACAACTTTAAATCTACATACCCGCGTCTGTTTCTGTTTCTGTGGTGGATGCCACAAAAGGAAATTTGAAACAAATTACATTTTTCAGCCACTGATGAGAACACAGGTAGCATTTCCTTCCGTCTATTTATTTATTTATTTACGCATGTATGCCTACGCAATTCATATCGTATATACAATCGCATTTTTTTCCACAGGTTTAAAAAAAACTGCAAGGAGTTCAAAGAGAGATATTTATAAACTATATATATATACATAGGTACACGCGGCTACATTCTACATGTATCAAACTACAATCTTACAATCCTACAATCTACAATCTACATACTAATGTATACGAATATAAATGTACATTCAACTTGAACAAGGGTGCGCATTGACTATTGAGTATTCCTGGTTCCGTATTCAGCTCCAACATTCACCTTCAACTTGAGATGAAGCGTGTCAGACCTCTCTGTCACTCTAGCTGTCTACACTCTACACTCTACACTCTACATGGCAGACTTATTTATGTAAAATTGGTAAAATGACACAACTTTTATGTCGTTCCCTCTCTCTCTGTCTCTCTTTCCAGCTGAAAAAGATTTGGTGCTCGACTCGAGACTCGAGATCTCGAGATTAGATTTGTGGAGATGCTGAGATAAGAATTTCGATTGGGAGAAAGCAAGAGGCAGAAGAGAATGAACCGAGTAGATTTGTATTTGTCCTCTGTCATATAAATACACACCGTCAAAGTTTACAACAAGTCGAGGACAGGAGAAAGATCCAGGAGAAAAGGGAGAACCAAAAAATCAGAGAAAGAACAAGGAAAGAAAGATTGCAAATTGCAAAAGAATTTCAGTTCTCTCAAACTCCCAAACTCCAAACTCTCAAAGTCTCAAAGACTGAAACGCAATGTGTTCATTACACTGACTCGTCACCCAAGAACAGATTTAATTTTGGCATCAATTTTCTCCTTGCTTTTTTCTCGCCTTTCTCCAGTATCCAGTATCCAGTCTCCATCCCTTCATTTTCTCTCTCTACTTTCTTTGCTACTTTTCTCAAAAAAACTGGAAAAACCTCCAACTCAAAAAATAAGATTAAAAATAGAATCTAGAACGGAGAGAAAGGACAAACGGAAGGAATGAAGGATGCAAGATGCAGGAACTTGGTATGCTATGGTATGGTGTGGTATTGGTATGAATCAGCCAGGAGACAAAGATGAGGACAAGTTTTGGATGAAAACTTTCAGCCTGATATGTGTATGAAATTGCTACATAGAACCACATGTATAGAGCATAGCTATAGCTCTTACTGCTACATACTGTCTTTATGTATGTATACATTATACATACATGCATATACTGCACCGCACTTTGCTCTCGGAGAATTTGTGTGTTTTCGACGAACACGGGGACGGTAGCCCAATAAAGTAGATGCTACGTTTGTATGGATCTGGATTTCCTGTACGGATGTGTCTACAGTCTACAGTCTACAGTTTAGAGTCTAGAGTCTACGTGTATGTTTGGAGGGTGAGTTAATAGTTGAGGGTCTGAGGCAGAATCTTCATTCAAATTACAGTGGAGGATGGGAGAGAGAAAAGAGCAGAAGCAGATCATACGGAGGGGAAAGAGCCACAACCTATGTACAATGTACACCCTCTCTTTGAATCTCCAGCCCTATTACCAAATCTCAAAAAGTTACAAACTTCTTTTCATTGCCTCTCCACTCTCCACTCAACACCAAACACCGAGCGAGTCCACACACAACACACTTTCCTCTTGTAATTGTGATTTGATATCTCAACGGGGAGAATGGGACTGAGACTTGAATTTGGATTTGGATTCGGATTCGGATTCAGAGTGAAAGGCAGGAGTCAAATCAAAAATGGAATCCAGCTAGAATTTCAAGCCCAAGTCGGCAGAATGTAGACTGTAGACTGTAAACTAGTTTGGCTGTCTCGCAGTCTAGCACGCTGGATGGCTGGTTGGTTGTTGGTCTACCTCTGCTTCTTTTCCATTTCTACCACTCTCACTCTTTCACGACTCTTTTTCCTCTTTCTTCTTCACACATAAAATAAGAAGTGGAGCGGAAGAAACAGTCATCAATTTGAATGCAGAGTCACTTCTGCATCCCCAAATCTAGAATCCAGAATCCAAAATCTAGAATCTAAAACCTAGACACAGTGAAAAGGGAAAAAGTTTAAGGAATATACTTACACATTATACATTATACATGCATATGTACTGATATAATGTATACATATACATATAAAGAGGCAGCACAAAGTTCAATGAAAAAACAGGAAAGAAATTAATTACTTTTTGCTCTCAAACAGACATATTGATTTTATTATGGAGGAGAGGAGAAGAGGAGAAGAGTGAAAGAATCTTACGGAGTAAAAATAAGCTCAAGCAAGAAAGAAAGAAAAGAATGAAATAACTGGTCCAGTCACACTCACACTTATCGTAGAAAGCACAAGCTCAACTCTTGAGTCTCGAGTCTCAACTCTCAACCCCCAAATTGAAAGTATTTACACTCTAGACTCGAGGCCCTAGATTTTTAATGTTGGATGCTGGATTTTGTTCTACAGTCTCTCGCTCCATTCTCCGTGCACGCAGTTTAACCCAACTTTTTCCAATTCTAATCATGTGTGTCAAACTGATAAAAAGTAAAAGTATATGGTTGAGAAAATCAGTTCAGTTTGGTATTCGCTGTTCGGTTCAGTTTCATCTGCATACTCAATACTCAAGCTCTATACTATATACTTTATACGCTACAAGTAAAAACGCCCGTCACATGACGGGCCAAAAACAGTGTCTATGGAATCCAAATCCGATGGTCAAAAGCTTTGCACATTTCGTTTTAAATTCTCCACAGAATCCTATTTCTAGCCAAAACTCGACTCACCTGTTTTTGTTCTAATGTGAGATTGTGCTATTTCAGCTCTCAATATTTTTTTCCTTTAGTATGCTCATAAGTACAGCAATTCCATTAGCCCAAATAAAACTATTAGATTTCTTTCAATTGTCTCTTATTCAAGCAAATGCAATAGCTTTCTGCTTACTCCAGAGCAACAGCTATTTCTCTTAGCCAGAGTAATAGCCATTTCTTTTAGCCAGAGTAATAGCCATTTCTCTTAGCCCGAATAACGGCTATTTCTCTTAGCCAGAGTAATAGCCATTTCTTTTAGCCAGAGTAATGGCTATTTCTCTTAGCCAGAGTAATGGCTATTTCTCTTAGCCAGAGTAATGGCTAT
>JAQGBH010001582.1:0-31128 GCA_034698265.1 Sminthurinus aureus | reverse complement strand
GGTTTATGTCATGCCGTCATTTTGCCAGTTTATGCCAGTTTATGTCATGCCGTCATTATGCCAGCTCCTATCATTGATTGTACATTATAAAACCTAAAAAGTATGATGTGAAACTTAGTACTTATCTATAGTGAATGAACTCTGGATTCTCTGCTTATCATTTTCAACTCATTCTCAATGATTGTGGGTTGTGGGTTGCCCTATGCAAATACTTTAAACTTTCAGGTCATCCAAAAACCGGTGGAGGACGCAGTTGACCTTCGTCCTCTCCAAAAAAACTGCTGATTTGAAGACATGACTTTTAGATGACCAGAATTCAGTTGGAAAGTGATACCATGAATTTGTTCTAAATTTGGAGCAACCGTTATAAAATTTTACAGCATAACATTGTGAGGATTTAATTCAGTCCGAGACTCAGTGGATATGAATAAAGATTTTAATTAAAGTCGGAATCATTTCAAATTGTAATGTTCATCACTTGAATCGTAGGAGACATCAGTGGTCAAAAGAGTTTTGAAAACTGGAAACATTCCACGCTTGAGAAATTTGAAAGGGATTCTTCTATATTCTATACACATGGATGTAATCCAAGGGATTCTCAATGTCTTAATTTGAGGACAAAAAACTGGAGCATTATGTAATATGTAATGCCTATCAAAGAAAATAGAAACTATTCCTAAGTTCGTTGGAATGAAAAAAAGAGTAATGTTTAACATGTCTCACATTAACTCCATCGTATTTTTTAGCTAATATTTATGAAAAAGTATAAAACCGTTATTGTTTTATTAGCTTTTCCTTTGTTTACATTTTACTAGAGAATAGAGTCAAGAGTCTAAAGTTAAAATTGACTGTTGACCTGAAAACATGCAGATGAATGTTCAACGTTCAAAAAGTGAGTTGATTTGGATGGAAAAGGAGGCGACAGGATTATTTGTTCCCTTTTGTTTTTGTTTCTGCCTTTAGAAAAATTCGGATGCGTTCCTTGGTCTAAACATAATTTTATATTTTGATGTTATGCATATGTGAATAATTATTGTATCTGTTTTCTGTTTTTTAAAGGTACCCTTACGCCTTAGACATTCAAATACCAAAGACGTAAGGTCGAGAATTTGTAGTATACCTCAGTGTATATTGTACATCGTACATGTATCATGTATGCATAAAAGATTAAGGCTGTACAGAGAGCTTTACACGTTATACCGTGTACCGTGTACCGTACATCGTACATATGACATGTTACATAAACTAGTAAATAGTAAATATATAGAAGAAGATGGAAGAAAAATACCCTGGTTCTTCATATATTTACATACTGTACATTGTACATACATAAGGGATAGGGATGCAGACACACTCACTCACAATACACAACATAATGCAATGGACAAATAAAAAGGTCCTTAGAAAAGCAGAGTAAAAAGAGTATGAGAAGGGCAAGGGAATCGAAAAATTCCTTGGAAGGGAATCTTCAGAACCCACCTGTTGAATGAAAATCTAACTTGTTCCACCTTCTCATCTCTCCTCTCTTCTCCTCTTCGCTCTGCTCGTCTCTCTCTGTTAATAAAAAATATATAGATAGTATTTTGCTACCGGCGGCATAAATACAGCCAGCAAAGCAAAGTCAACGTTCGTCTCGAAACTCGAATCCCCTCTCCTTTTCATCAAGGTGTGTGGGGCAAATGGTAAAAACCAGATAAAATTCATCCCTATTTTTGAATTTTGAATTTTGAACCATAATAATATTTCACATCACGATTGATTTGTATAATAATAATAATTGTTTCAAGATTTTTCAAGCCTGCTCAAAATTCAAAACTGAAACTCTAAAATGTATTTTAGATTTGAAAAAGGAAAACTGTGGATGTGATCAGACTGACTTGTATTTTGCCCAAGTTTTGCCCAAGTTTTGCACCTGTGTTGATGTTGATGCTGTGTTTGGTGGTGAAGATGGACGAACGTTGTTGTTCAAACACAAGAAGCCAAACCCACCTGTGCTAGTAGGAATACAGTGGAAAAAATTCTGAAGCCCCTTAAAGACTGGGAGCTGTGAGTTATACAGGGGATTCCATAAGAGAGAAGAATATCTATTCCAATGAGAATTACACAGAGACTCGTCCACATACACTTACACACATACACACACACATGCATCCACATCCACATAATAAAAAAAATGTAGTTGGAAGCTGGAGAAGAAGCTCAAGAAGCAAGAGCAAGAGCAAGAGCAGGAGAAAAAGAAAGAAGAAGAAGAAGAAGTTATTCGATTTTTTTTGTTATCGTGGCGTTGGATAAATCAAGAGTCTCTCAAACATTCCATTCTCCAAACTCTTCTTTTTCCTTTGTGTCTACTTGTAATCCTTCTTCTTGTTCTTCATCTTCTTCTCGGACTTTAGAATACATTTAGAATAGAATAGAATAGATTTCATCCCTATCTATCTACCTGCCTGGTCTCTGGTCTGGTCTGCTACTACTCCACTATCCACAACTCCGTACTCCTCCTCTTATAATATTCCATTCCTACTTACTTACTTACTTACTTATATAACATACCTATACTCTATTCTCTATTCTATACTGCTACCTATTCTATACTACTATTGTTATTACTACTACTACTGCTACTACTGCTATACAACTACCAACTACTACTACTACTACTCATACTCATCATCATCATCAACAGCAGCAGCATCATCATCAAATCCTGGATTCCTCAACCCATCAACATTCATCATATTCTCTCTTCTCCAGAATTATTTATTTTTATCCCATTTCACCAACATTATTCTTCCTACTCTTCCATTATAATTGTCAAGTCGAGTTTAATTGTTGGACTAGTGGTAGTTGTAGGAGTAGTGGTGAATTTACACTACTCAAAACCCATCGTCCGAATGATTTGGATTACCTAGGGATTTTTTATTCAGTAGCTGGATATTGGATATGTGTGTGTGTAAGGAATTCAATTGACAACAATAGGAGCAACAGAAGAACAAGGGGGAGAAGAAGAAGAAGGAGTAAAATATTTTATTATTTTTTACATTATTACAACAAGAATACTTCCAAAAAAAGCTACCTGGAGAATTCAATCATAATATTTAAATTGTGACGTAAGTGCATTATTTAATATAATAATAATTAATTATTAATTAATTAATTAATTTATGCATCACAAAAATTATTTATTTACTCTGGAATTTCCTTTGTGTTAAAAAATTATGTTGAAATTTTATAACAAGCTGGAAAAAATGGGAATTTTCTTACTTTTATAAATACAAACAATGGGAAATAATACGGAATATTGAGATAATACTGAGTATTGAATATTGAATGTGAGATGAGAAATGGAGAGGATTTTTGGAGAGGATTTTTTGATTTTACACTGTCTTAAGTACATGTCATAATATTATATTGTGCACTGTGTATATTGTGTACAGTATGTAATAAGTTTGGGTTTTGTGTGTGAATTTTAAAATACGAAATACTGAATACTGAATTGTGAAGTGAATTAAGAAGACGAACAATTTAACAAAAAAATTTTATTAAATAATTAATTAATTATTTATATAAATAATGATAATAACTAATAAATGTTTTGTATTTTGTATTTCCATGATTTTGCAGAGAATGTCGTCGTGGCACATGACATCTCACCCGTCGTCGACGGCGACACAACAACCAGCCTCGACTGCCAGTACCAAGTCCATAATTGATACAATGACAATCGACAAACTCACTTCACAGAACTGTTATTTTAATCCGTTCCTATATGGACAGTACGGGATGCCGAGTCCTGGACAACTCCTCAATTCCACTGCCCCTCCTCCAGGTGTTCTCGGACATCACGGCGTCCCAACTTCCACTACCCGCAGTTCCAGACCCAAAAAACAATTCATATGTAAATTCTGCAGTCGCCAATTCACCAAGAGCTACAACCTCCTCATCCACGAAAGAACTCACACGGACGAACGTCCTTATTCCTGCGATATTTGTGGCAAGGCATTTCGAAGACAAGATCATCTCCGTGACCATAGGTAATTTATATCACCGAGAAATCAGTATATTGGTTTCTTATATATAGAAGCCTGCTTTATATTTTATACTCTGAAAAAAATTCACAAAGTTTGATAGTCTTGATTTTTTTTAGTTTCAAACTGTTGCTTTTTTATTTACAGTCAGATGGAGAATTTTTCATAGCTTTTGTTTTCAGTTTTCAGTTTTGGTTTTTGATGCGAATGTATGTATACATACATTCATTATTTATTATAAATTGAAAATGAGGACATGAAAATTCAATCTCAAAGAGTATTGAAATTATGTAGTTAGCGTCACCATACAAAATACAAAATACAAAAGTAGCTGTCAATTTTTTAGAATTCTACGCTTTGTGAACACACGAAAAATTCAAATTTATTTATACAAAAAAATCCTCCTACTCGAACATTTTAGAATTGATTTGGAAATTTCTCGATAGGTCAAATGTCAAATATTAAGAGCTGTGACCAAACGTTTTTTTAGTTTTTTGTAAATGCATGTAAATTGCAATAGAAAGTACAGGTACAGGATCAAGAACAGGGGTTTTCAACTGAGCAAGTCAAATAGAATACCACAGAAATGTTTTTTCTAGCTTCTCCACATGAATAAAAAAGGAATTTCGTATGATTTTGTATAGTTAATACTTGGAACAAAATGTCTACTTACAGTTTTTACACTAGAAATCATACGTTTCTTTTTTCCTGCATAATTCTATCATATGCGCATTAGAGTGGCAGGAACAAAAGGAGAAACAAGAGAATTTTCATAAAGCTTTTAGAAAGAAATTACTTTCACTACAACTGTTATTTTGTTGCTTTCTCTTAGCATTTGACATATAAATATTATGATATGCAGGTATTTTTAAATATATTAAAAGACTAATGCTAATTTTTGTTTTTTTGTCTTGTGTTGTTTACAGGTACATTCACAGTAAGGAGAAGCCGTTCAAATGCACGGAATGTGGGAAGGGATTTTGTCAATCTCGGACCCTGGCAGTTCACAAGATCCTTCACATGGAAGAATCTCCTCACAAATGCCCCGTCTGCTCCCGGGCATTCAACCAAAGATCAAATCTCAAAACTCACCTCCTCACCCACACCGATGTCAAACCTTATAATTGCTCAACTTGTCATAAGGTAAAAACATTGCAAATTACAAAGTTTATTTTTTTTACATTTTCCATAATATAAACATGAAAAATGGAATAATGCTTAAAAAACTAGAAATTTGACATGTTATTTTTCCTTTTTCTTTGTGTACACAGGTTTTTCGTCGTAACTGTGATCTCCGGCGTCACGCTCTGACCCATTCAGTCGGTGGAGTGGAATTCAACTGTTTCAGCAATGAGGAGGATGTAGAGGTAGATGTTGTTGGACTGGATAATTGTAGTGAAGAATCTAGTAGTAGTAGTAATAATAATGGAAAAATTAAAAGAATGGGCTTTACCATCGATGAAATTATGAAATGAAAACAATCTCATCCTTATTTAATAATTAATTAATTAATTAATATTAGTTTTAATTAATTAATAAATGAATCACTATTATTATTATTATATTATATAGCCTCTTGTGTCATTTTCATCAATCCAATCATTATTATTATTATTAAATAGTATTTAATTTGTTATATATCTCTATATTCTATATAGAGATGTTGTATGTGTATGTGTGTGGTGTGTGTACATCCATATAGACAATATTATATTATATATTATGAATTATGATATATATTTGTATTTGTATATATACATATCAACCAACCAACCAACCAACCAAACAAACAATCAATCAATCATTATTTAATCATGATTCACGTGTGTGGCTTTAAATGAAACATGTTTTATATTTATATACACGGTTAAACAAAGTATTTTATATGTGTAAAAGACCAAACCAAACCAAATGTTGTACATACCTATATCCTATTTTATACATACCGTATTTACGCATCTGTTTGTATTTTGTATGTTTGACTGCGAGTGTGCTTGTTTGTTAATAAAAGAACTGTGAATTTCATACACCAAATGAAACTTAATATACTGAATACTGATGATGAGGAGAAGACGTGACAATTTATTAGTTTTACATTTTATGTTTTGTGTTTCAAGTCTCAACCAAATTCCAACAATCCTAAAGATGCACTTTGCCCTTCTTTCAAACTGTCACAATATTTTTACCCAATCCGCACAAAAATCTGCACAAAATATTCGTTCATGTAGTTTTTTTCTGATTATTTCTAAATGTTCCAAATTTTTTATGTGCATTTTATGAATTTCCTCATGACGTTTAAAAAAACCTTTGGATATGATTTTCAAGTTCAATATAGTGTGCAAAAAAATGATATGCCTTTGAATTTTGTGAGTACCTTTAATAAAAAATGTATCGTCTGCAATCTGCAGTGTAATGATTTTACTACAAAAAGGCGAAAGATGGTACATTTTTTCATACAATCAGTAATCAGTAATCAGAATTGTACAATAATTGGCTTATGAAGCAATTATAAAATAACAGAAATTATTTTGACCGTTTAAATTATACATGCTTCAAAAGTGTGTGCAGTGCAGTGTGCAGTGCACATACAAAACAAACGAATAAAACAGAAATGTAAATATGCAGTAGAGCAGAGCAGATTGGATGCTCCTCAGATTTAGTTGATTTTGTGGGGAAAATGTTGATTCAAGAAGACTAAAGTTCCACTTGAGAGATCATAGATGGTAACTGGATGTAGAAGAAGAGGATGATCCCAAGTAAATTGTGCAGATGATCCCGAGATGTCCGCAGTTTGACTTGTTCAGTGTTTACGTTCTTGATCAGTCTCTTGGTTGTTGGGTGGATTGTTGGTTGTAGGTCTGAGTAAAAGAATAGGAAGAGAGAGAGAGAGAGATTGGGCGGAGGGAGTTGGAGATTCTATTCGTGGTTGAGGGTGGGAGTGATTGTGTGGTAGTACGAACAAGAAGGCAGTGGAGTCTACTGGAATTTTACGACTGTATTCCCACACTTTTGTTATTATGTATCATAGATCATGTGAAGAGTCAAGAGAATGTAGGGATGGGATGGGAGGATGCTACGATAGTCAATAGTCGCACACATGGACACAAAAAATACAAGACACAAACTTGTTGCTCTTTACTCGTTACCTTTTACACAACATACAACACACAACACAGAATAATTCAATGTACCAGTGACATAATATAAAATACTTTGTGTATGTAACTTTTCTCTTCTCTTCTCTGTGCTTCCATCATATTTACCTACGAATTATTTAAATAGATAATATGTGGTTTGGCTGCTTTTGCCATGTTATGTTATGTTATGTTATGTTATGGCTTCTCCTCCTTTTCCTTTCTCGTTTCTCCTCTTGCCACTTTCCACAGAGTAAAAAAGCAAGAGTGACTACATGCATAAGATGAGACATGTTATAGAGTAGATACTAGATACGCAGTGCGTGCTCACTGCTCACCAGTCAACAGTCAACCGTCACCAGTGACCAAGTATAGGTGATGGCCATGTCAAAAAGGATGAATAATGTTGACAAAAATACTCATCCTGGATTTTATTGTAGTCTACACAATATTATTGAAATTGGTCATGGAATACACAACATAATATACCAAATACCAAATACCAAGGCACATAATACGTGTACATTGTACATGCACAATTCAACATCGCTCCTTTCCACAAACTTTGTCATAATTTACACATTCTCTCAAGTCTCAAGTAGTGAGAGGATCAAGACTCAAGACTCAAACGACTGATGACCAAACACGAAAATGAGACGACACTCCCTGTTCTTTTCCCTTCCTTCCTCTTTTAGTATCTTCTGGTAGAAATTGGTAAGTACAAAGTTATTTTTAAGAAAAGGAGGAAACTTTGCCTTTTTTCTTTGGTTTTTGTTTTGTATTTTGTACACTGTATACTTTGTGCATCATATTATTTGTAAAATTTTGTATAATTAGTGCAGATCAAGTCACTAATGACGAAGCTGTAAAATTTTATCATGGTTCAATCTCTCCCACATTTTCTTAGTAAGAGTTGAGATTCGAGATTCGAGATTCCGAGATGCACAAAACGTCAAAGGAATATAATGTGTAATGAAAGAGTGAAACAGTTTTGTGTCCGTCTTGAGTTTTGAATGCTGAATAATAGTCGTTTTTTATGCAGACTCCTTGTTTGTTGGTTGGTTGTTGTTTTTTTGGTCTACAGCAACGTATTTCTGATTCTCTGCACTCTACATTATACATTATTCAGTATACAGTATTGTACAAGCAGAACCAGTGTGCATCTTTCTCCCTTTACCAATCTCCTGTCTTTTTATTCTTGATTCTTAATGTTGCTGTTGTGTGTGTCCAATATGGTGGACGGATGGATGGACGATGGACGATGGATGATAGGTCATAGGTCGTAGGTCATAATTATAAAGTGTCTATAAAATATATGCGTTTTATATCCCTCTTTCTCTCTTCATCTCGGCTCATCTCGGCTCGTTTCTGTTCCGTTCTCCATTTGAATGTTAAATATTAGTCCGTCCGTCTATTACTTGCTGATGATTGTACATTGTACATTGTACTGCTTCATGTTTCATGTTCGGTGTTTCGAGTTTCGAGTTTCGAGTTTGGACCACTCATTCACTCATCACATTCAAATTCATATTCATATTCACGTTCATGTTCATTTTAACATTCTGTTTTCCCTGACACTCACTCAAACTCTGACTCTGACTCTGACGTTGGCTTCATCAAAATCAAAATCAAAATCATGAGCGAAACAGAGAAATAATAGAGAGGAAAATGAGAAAGAGGAAGAGGTTGTTGCGAGCACGAATATCGTATTATTTATTTTTATAATATTATTGTAATACACTTGAAAGTTGAGAGATGTGTACATATTATTTGGCTGGCAAGTCTCAAATTATAATGATAATGATGAGGATAAAGAAGTATATTGATGTTGAGTGTATGCATGTACTGTGGATTATGGATCAAGTGCTGAGGACTGGGAACTCTTGAACTGATGGTCAAGTGTAATATTGACGTGGAAAAAAATAATAATGTGAAAAAGGAGGATGGTGAATTAAGAATTAGGAATCAAGGAGTGGTAGAGCAGAGTAGAGTAGAGAGCATGGGATTGTTAATGATACATTTCCATTTACGTACACATTTTACATACACATGCAGATCCTTATTTTTATTAGATATTAGATATTAGATACACACGGTATGTGCTATATTAAATGCTATATGCTATATGCTACGCATCTCCGTCATCCGTACAGTAATTACTGCTGTCGAGCAAAAAAGTTATTATTTATGTATCGGAATATTTTTTGCTCTTTTTACTTATATTGTGAATTGTGTATTTGGTATTATTTAGTATTTTCTAGATATTTTATTGCAAGTAAGAAACTTTGAAATTTGAAATCCTCCAAACTCCAAACCAAATCCAAATTCCCATCTTCAATATTCATGTAAAAATTATTCAGTTAGTTGTACAGTATGAAAACCTGTGAAAAACTGTGAACATGTCAAGAGGAATATGAATCGTGGATGGTAAAATGGGAATTGAACATATAAAATATACAGAGCTGTTTTCTGTTTTGATCTTAATTGGATTGAAATTACATCAACTTTTCCTATTTAATTAACAGGATAAAAAGAGAAGACAAGATGGGATAAAGAGAGACGAGCTACTCAATAATAACAACAATTCCACTCAATAACAATCATGTACAAAGTACAAAGTAGTGTGATAAACTGTAATGTACCATTTCATTTGCCATTCCATTTGCAGATAAGTAAAAGTAATGGACTTGCACTATTCACTATTCACATTACACATTCATTTAAGATTGAATTGGGCTCACTATTCTCTCTAAACGTTGTACACCACCCTCCCATTCCTATTCCTATGCCTATTTGCATTAGCATTCGCATTGTTTGGCTCTGCGTAGGTTGAGGCGACTGAAATCACTTTTTGCAAATCCAATCCAATCTACAGAAGATATTGCAACATTTTGAATCTGAGGCTCGTTTCTCGTTTCTTGTCTGTCGTGTTAAGTTGTGGTGTTGGTGGATCTCGATGGACGATGGATGCGAACTAGTTTCTGGTTTCAAGTTTCCATCACATTCAATTCTTCAAACTGACGATTGATCGCTTCATACTTGATACGAGAGACGAGATACGAGTATATATAAACAATAAACAGTAAAATGTGAGGCTACAGACTTTAAACTTGACATAAGCAACTTGTTTTCATTTCATGTCTCTTCTCATAAAACAAATCATTGATCATTGATCATCATCCTCTTGACTCTTGACTGTTGGCTGTTGAGTCAGGGAGTCAGTTTTGAGTTTTGAGTTGGAAGAGGTTCCAGAGTCAAGAGTCCAGAGTGGAGAGTGAAATGACAGAGACAATTATTAGAAATAGCTGGAATTTCTGGATCATGATGAGAATGAGAATGAATGAATGGAGGTTGGGGGGAAAGTGAGAGGGATGAGCGGGAGACAAAGTTGTGTGCTATGGATTTGTTTCGAGTTGTTTCGAATTGTTTCGAGTTGTATCGAGTTGAGACATGCATCCAGATAATTTAAAGACCGAGAAACAGTTTTATGTAATGTTTTAATTTGCCTGTGTGGAGTTGGAGTTGGAGTTGGAGTTGAGTGTAGTGTAGTGTAGTGTGGTGGGGCGTAGATGGGAAGATAGACCAAAATATACTCGAGTGTCTACCCATTAACATAGAAATCCATATAAATATGTGCATTCCATTATGTATTTCCACCGAGGACTCTGGACTGACTCATGGACAGTTGTATGAATCTCGTCACAACATGGAGTCTAATTATATCTCTACTCATTCCCAAGACCTCAAGAAGGAGAAGCTGGTGAGCTCGTGAGGAGAAGGAAGAGGAAGAGAAGGAGAAGATGGAGCAAGGAGCAACCTTCTTATGTCTAAATTGTCTAAATTATTGTGTGCGAGATTTGACTAATCTCCTCTACCTGATTTTTATAATTTGTACATATTTGTATCATAATCCACTGGGCATTGAGCATTGAGCATTGAGCACTAACATGAGCACAGTACGGGAGTAATTTTCCCATTTAACATTTCATTCCATCATATTCAAAGTACAAGATAGGAAAAGGTGTAATGTAAAATTGAATCAGTGTACAATGTACAGTGTGTACATGTCTAAAGGATAAAGTCTAAAGGATGCTCAATGCTCAAGTGCAGGTTAATAGTTAATAGAATGTCGAATGTAGGTGGTACATTCAATTTGGTTCTACTTTTTGTGGGTCCTTTTTTCCCATTCCATTTTTTTTATTAAATTGGCTACACACATTTATGATGTATTGAGTATATGTATTGAGTAGGTACAAAGGAAAATACAAGATACAAAACGGAATGACCAGACATTTTTTTCTCATGTAAACACATTTTTTCCACTTAATGAAATTAAATAAATCTTTTCTTCTTTCTCCACACATTACAAATACATTGTTCACTGTACATTGTGCATTGTGCATTGTGTTTTCCCTTGTCCGTAATTTAGTGACTGGATCAGACCAAAACATGTTGTAATAAATATATTACTCCATCATCATCATCATCCAAACTAATGGAAAGAAGAAGAATAAAATACTCATCCGTCTCTCTATTTTCTATTTTCTATGATAATTCTTCAAAATTTTCTGGTGAAAAAACGTAAAAGGAGACGAAGAACAGGGAGTAAAAGAAGACCAAGACGACGACGACGAGGAAGAGGAATCTGTCTGTCGAGTTGTTCTTCTGTTTGGCTGTTGTTTCTGTTGAGTCGACGAAATAATATGTGTGTGTGAGAGAGAGAGAGAGAGAGAGAGAGAGAGAGAGAAAATACGGAATAGACATTCCATTCCCAATAGATGTTGACCTGTGTGGTGACCTCCTCTTGGGACCCTGAGCTCCCTTCATCATCATCTTCATCCTCCCATATTATCTGTATTCTACTGGATTCTATTGTATTTGGGATTACGGTCAAGTGTTTCGTCTGGTGAGAGCGTCTCGGTGTGTTGCTGACTGCCTGCCTCCACCTTACCAACTTAAACGTAACCTAACGTAACGTAACTAAACTCTAGAATTCAAACCAAACCAAACCAATCCAAACTAACTAACTCACTCACTCACTCGCTAACTGCTGACTGGTAAACAGACTAAACATTGGAGAGTGGAGAGTGAAAAGTACTTGTTCTCCTCTTGCTTAACTAATAGTAATAATAATAATAATGAGGATGATGATGATTGTGTCTGGCCATTTATACGATATTACGATATTACAGGGATAAATACATATTTGAGTGTGTGTAATCTGTGTGTGTTGTGTGTATATATATAAATGAGAGTGACTCAGACTGCGAGACTACGACTGGAGAGTAATATGGACAAAAAAGGGAAAAAACGGAGGGCATTTATCGATTATGTGTGTTCATAGGGGGTCATTTGGAAGCGGTGGGATACAAAATTCTCTTTTTTACTTCTTGGAATTGTTTTTGTTTTGTAAGGAGCTCCTTTTCTCTTTTCTCTGATTTCTGTACTCAATACTGAATTCTGTCTGTGTCAGAGAATCAAGTCAGAAAGTGAGAGAGTCAAAAGCTCAAAAGCTCAAAAGGGATGATATTTCTGAGGCAAAGGGCTTCTGTAGATGAATTCTTTTGAGATTTTGAGGTTTTCTCCCTTCCACAAACTCACTCACTTGTTTCTTTCTAGTTTCTAGATCTCCTCCTCCTCCTTCTTCTTTTCTTCTCTTCTTTTCTGGTCAAAAGGAGTATATTACACAGTGTAGGATTAGCCATTACACATAATAGGAATACGGACGACACAGCGAGAAGAAGAAGTAGAGATTGAGTGACTGAGTATAAATATAGCTAGATGGATGGAGGATGATACAGTTCATAAGGTGATGGTAGTCGTGGTCGTCTCTCTTTTCCTCCGTCCTCTCTCGGTCTCTGTCTCTCTTTCCTCTGTCTCTGTCTTGAGTTGGTAGTTGGTAGTTGGTAGTTTTCCAGTAAATGTCTTGGTTGTTAATTTTGATTGTCGGTTTTCTTTTACCATCCCTTTGGTCTTGTAATAATGTAATGTTTACTGTAGTTTAGGCAAACGTTTAAAGCAAATTCAAAAACATGAGGAGAACACATTCGTCTCACCATTGAACATTGAACACTGAACACTGAACAATTTCTATACAATCCCCACCAAAAACCCAAGACAAAACGACCAAAAGATCCACTCTGCGCCACTTCATATAATAATACAAGAAAAGAAAAGAGGAGAAGAATACATGTAATATAATCATATAATGTAATGTAATGTAATGTAATGTAATAATGTAATACTCACTCTTTTCCACTCACTTGACTATTCACTACCTCAAATCTCAAATCAAATGGTTCAGTTAATAGACAAAATTACATACATGTACACTCCACACTTTGTTCTGTACACCTCAACTCAGCACAAAGTACATACGTATAAATATATTACATGGAAATACATGTACAAATAAAGGTACACGAAAAGGTATCATTATTATTATTATTGTGAATTGTGAGTGCGCGCTGCGCTGCTTGGTGTTATTCCCTTTTCTTTCCTTTCTTTCCTTTTTCATCACCCAAAAACCCAAAAGGACAAGAAGGACAATCATCACCGACAAATCCACAGCACAAAATACAAAATACAAAACACATTCATCTCCAATATACTGCACATTATATTAACTCTGTGAAATTATAGGATGAAAAAGATGTTGATGACCGTCCTCATAATTTCTCCTCAAAATCAAACATGAAACATGAAAAATCAAAAATCAAAAGTCAAGTGAATATTTTGAATTTTTCAAACAAAAGTACACGAAAGAAATAGAGAAATAATAAGCAGTTGTTATGTGTGTGTTATGGGTTGAAAGGTATCGAGTACATTTAGGATGCGTGATTTATTCAGTATTCAAATATTCCAATCGGAATTGAGCCAACATCAAACACCAAACACCAAACATGAAACATGAACATGGAAAATATGATAATGATACTGATGAAAAACTGAGTAGAAGAGCAAGAAAAAGAGTCAAGAGAGCGTTTTTTATGTGTTTCATCATGTTGTTAATGGGCTCGTCTTATTACTTATTACCAGAGGCACTAATGCAAATTCAAAATTCAAATGCAAATTTCAATTCGAGGTGAAATTTTCCCACATAGGTACATATCCATCTAAAATCGAAACATGAACATGTAGATTGTGCATTGTGTATTGTGGATTGTACTTGAATCAAGAGAATGGAGGCACGAAGTAGTAAATCGACTATTTTTCAATTTTTATGGCTAATTCCTGATACTATTATATTATCCGTCCAGCATCACGATCATTCTACATTCTACAATAACTTTTTTGCATCTACTCATTCTTGTATTGTGCATTGTACATTGTGTTTTATGCTCTAAGTTGAAAGTTGATTCATCCTCAATCCTCGTCCACGTTCATAGTATTATAACTTATACACTCATCCACATTCTACATTATACATTATACATTATACAAAGAGATCCGAACAGAGATTGGGGACTAATCTTGAAAAAAGTGTAATAGCCTATCTTTTGTCTAAGTAATAGAGTTGAGATTTGAAAACGGATAAAGGAATGAGACGAGAGCATCCAAACCCAAAATACAAAACATACACATCAATAACAATATTTTTTGTCAATAGCAAAAACTAATAAAACTGAAAAAATAACTTGACATTTCATTATCACTATTCCGCTTCTTGCTTGAAAATTGCAATTGTTCAAAATGCTGAAAAAAGACAAAATAGTTGAATGAAAATCAAAGGCGATTTCTTATTGCTTTATCGAAGCAAATTGATATGGGGCAGATAAAGGAGGCCTCCATGTGGCCTGCCCTGGAAACGCCAATTTTGGTGGCTGACTCCTTTAACTTTAAACATTGCAAAAAGATCCGAAAGGATAAAATGTGCAATGTGGTTTCTGAAAAGTGGGCAGTTGAAACCGAAAGACTGCAACATTTGTGATTATTCTTCCGAGCGGTGGTCAGGCTTCGGCTTGACATTTTGACGCTCGGTAGGGAAATCCGGATGTGCGAAAATGTGCAAAGTGCTTCTGAGGTCAATTCCTGTTTCTTTCGAGTCGAAATGTTCGGAGCGTTCGATCTACACATGTAGATCGTTCTAATCTGATCATTTCACAACAAAGATCAGCGACAAAGACTTCAGTAGACACTGTGCTCGGTTTGCCCATTTTTCAGAACCACCCTCAAACATTGCAAAAGATCCGAAAGGATTAATTGTGCAATCTAAAATTTGTAATATGCGCTTTGCGCTTAGGCGGCGCAGTGGTGTGCGCACGTTTTGCGTACACGAATCCTGTGTTCTGTTCCTGAATGCTTGGCCCGTATGGCTCGCCCTGGATTTTTCCAAGCATTCGGTGACAGGGGCAGTGTATTTACTAATACGCGGAATGTGTGCGCGTTGCGCTTAGGCGGCGCAGTGGTGTGCGCACGTTTTGTGTAGACAAAGTCTGCGCTCTGGGGTTGAATGTTTGGCCCGTATGGCTCGCCCTGGATTTTTCCAAGCATTCGGCGACAGGCACAGAGTATTTGCTGCTACGCGGAATGTGTGCGCTTTGCGCCTTCTCATCAGGCACGCTAATTGACTGGTTGTGAGAGGTCGTGCCTTTCTGAGATGTCAATTGAGTGTTTCCATGGGGCAGATAAAGGAGGCCTCCTCGCGGCCTGCCCTGGAAACACCAATTTCGGTGGCCAACTCCTTCAAGACTTAAATGGGAAAAAATTTTAAAATCCGCGTTTCGACGAGTTTGGATGTGAGTTTTCAGATAAATTCACAATTTTAGCTTTTAGTCCTGTGTAATTTTATTCCTAAAAAGAATTCTAAGAGTGATTGCCCAAAAACGTTAGTAATCCGTAACTGTTCACCTGCAGAATTATCAGAAGAAGCATCATGTCGAAAAGTATCAAAGACTATCACCTACGAGCTGCCTACAAGATTCATTATTGTCATATTTCACAGTTGAAAGTCAGTACGATATACGTTATATGGACATGATATGGATTTCCTTTTGACAGCTCGTCTTATTCAGTATTAGAGACCAAAAAACCACGATTTCTGGTCGAAATTCGGAGAGGTTGGAGGTTGGTTGAAACATGGTTAACATGATAAAGAATAAAAACGGAAAATTGCGAGTGTGAAATCTGTCCTTCTGTATTCTGTATTCTGTAGTCCTTATCTTCTCGTTATGCAAAACTATGTTTTTTTATGTATGTGGAGGACGGTTGATTTGAGTTTTGAGTCGTTGTCCTGAATTTGATTCGTTATTCGTTAATATGTGTAAATTGTAAATGTGTATGTCGTTTCAGCTCATTTTCTTGCGTCTTTTAGTTACGAAGCATTTTAATTATGATTTAGATAATAGTCAATTCGTATTGACGTCTGAGAGCAGGACAAAGTCGACACATGTGTTTGTGTTTATGTCTCCCTGAACGGCAAACGACGGACCTTTTATCCGATTCCAGTTGCTTTTGCCTTTCATTTCCCCCTCGTCACAGTGTGGATTGAATTCAAACTTCTTGAATATTTTTCTTCATTGTTCAAGTCTGCACACCAGCAAATCCATAAGCTGTCAGCCCCTGCACAAAAGCTCATCCCAGGCTCCAAGCTCCTAGTCCCGATTCAACATTCAGGACTCACCATGTCAATTCAACTGAACCGAACTGAACTGAGAACAGGATCAATTTAATATTTACCATGTGCCGATGCGATGGTTGATACGCTTCATTGAAATTAAATTTTCATCCCCATATCTAACTTGTAAATGTGCTTGCATGACATTATTGAACTGCATGTGTAATGCTTTTGTGCGTAAGAAAAATTTATTAATGTGCACCTCTTTCTCTCTCTGTGGACATATTTATGCTCATTAAAAGTTGCTCTGCTGTGTTTTGTAGTCGTACTAACTTGTGAACTTGTGTTAAAGAAACGTACCAGAATATTCGGAGACGTATGCTAAAATTCAATAAGTGGTTTAACGGCTTTACGACCGTCGCATCATCGCAAATCATTAGATGTGGAGCATGAAAGATGAATGACGCTTGGGAGACAATGTCAAATGTTAAATGTTACATGTTGCTCATAAACTTTTCTCAACACGATTCCAATTTATTATCATTTTTATCTGCACCTTTTGGCGAAAACAAGTAGTTGGTATTTTGTATTTTAACAGTTAATGTATTCTCCAGCCTCTTATACTCGTTTCTTGTAGGTAACGGCAGTTGTTTTGAATTTTGAATGATAATGGAGAGAGTTGTGAACAATTAACACATCCTCTTTTCTTTTCCTTTGTCACAAACTGCCAACTTGCTGTTTAAGAGAGCAAAATAATCAAAAGGTGGAACACAAAACACAGCATGTATTATAATTTATAATTTATACTGCAGTCTGCTAAAGACACACGCTTTTTCCAGTTTCCAGCTTTTCTCAAGTTTTTCAGCTTGCAATTTTTGCATTGAAATTTTAAATTGAGGATGAGGATGTATTTTTGATTATGATCATCTGGTTTAGATGTTGGAGGTGCACATGTCCACTTTTTTACGCAAACGGCAAATGTTCCCAACTCATGACTCAAACTCAAGACTCTCCTTTGCTGTTTTCTGTTTATTATGAACTCTTTGCGCATAAATTAAATTATAATTTTCCTGTTCAAAATGAACTTTTTCTCTTACATGTTTCAAAGTTCTGTAGTTCATTCTGTTGTTGAATATTTGTGTGGACTGTGGACTGTGGATGTGTGTTGTGTTTGTGTGTGTTTATCCAGCGGGCTAGATAACAAAAAAGATTAGAGGCTGCCTAACTCCAAACTCTTCTAACACTCTTCCTGTGTGACTAAAATCCACAATACGTTTTGTTGTAGTTACATTGTCAATTGTAAGAGCAGAGTGAACTTTTGTAGTTGCTCCGTGCAGAGAGAAAGAGGAAAAGAGTCCTTTTCAACTCTTTGCATGTCGTCGTACGTCCGATTATCGTATTGTTTGTAATTGAGAGGAAGGAAGAATGAAGAGCCAGGTGTTGTGGGTTGCTGGTGAAATTCGTACTCGTATTCGTATGAACTTGAAATCATAATAATGATAAACTAACGCGTGCTCCAATGTTTTTCCTCTGTCAAGAGAGCGCCGTGTCGCTGGTTGCTGTAGAACATCCACATTCATTTATTGAAAGAAATAGCATACAAATATTTGGGTATTTGAGGAAACAAAGTGTTGATGAAGAGGATCATCATCATTTTCAGGATCAGGATCAACTCTAGTTTGGTTCTTGTGGGACGTGGGACGTGGACTGTGGAATCTTCATTTCAGAACAGGAAATTGGGTAAATCAGACACTGCGCCCACCAAATCATGTAATACTTTGTACTTAAGTTGATATTGAATCCGTATTTTGATTTCTTATCATCTCCTTGGCTTAACTTAGCTTAGCTTATGAAAGCAGTTGTTCAGTTCCATTTGGATTTTGGATTTCCGTGGTGTTCTTGAACTTTTCGGTGAGTGTAGCAGCCTCTAATAAATAATAAACCTCTGGAACTGCAAGTCTGCGACCGCGTACTTGAATCTTGAATTACTCAGTCAATGCTACCCGTATATCGTATATCGTATGTACATGTTACATTTTATGTCATATGCAGAACTGCGATTACAACTATTTTTATTGCAAGCATTAAACTTGGTGTGTATGTTGTGTGTGTTATGATGTGTGGATTTTGGATGTAATCAATGATGCTTGGAAATAATAGCAACGTGGCTGCACTACAAAGTATAGTGTATAAAATATCCATATTGATGTTATGTTCTTTGGAGTTTGGAGTGATCAATTCGTTCGTTCGTTCTTTTATCGTTCAAGTAGATATATTGGACCATAATACACAATGTGCACAGAGTACTTTTCTCTCTGCTGTTGGATTGAAAATGTATGTAGTTTTGGTACTTGGATATGGAATACTGCACACTCAATACTCTATACTCCTCACCGGGTACTTACTGCTTACAATGTTGGTTACTACCTTCACCTCCAGTAATGTAATGTGTTATAGCTGCTCCGTCTCTTCTCTCTCCAATCCCGATTACTTATTACAGACTGGTTCATGTACAATGTGTGTGTGTTTGTGTGTTATATAGGCCAGGTGTTAGCGTTTGTGATGTGAAGAAGGAAAAAAAGGAAAAACTTGCCATGAACATCCGCTCAGCTCGGCTCAGCTCAGCTCGACTCAGCTGCCTCCTGCCATGAATATGAATCTCTTGTATTTTTATTTATATATATATATTTAGTTTTAGTTTTCCTCCTCAACTTCATTTACGAATTTGAGGTAGACATGTACATTGTACATTGTGGATTCAGACATTCAACATTCAGACATTCAGATACAGAGAATGGAGAATGGACGGACGTTGGTAATACTGGGCAATGGACACGCGTGTAAGAGTGTGTGTTCCTATATGTACTTGCATTTGTAAGAGGATGAGGACGAGGTAGTCCAACTTTTTACCTCAAGTGAAGGTTCATGGTTATGCTTCTCCTCACTCCTGACAATACAACATACAATACAATACACAACAGAGGGAGAGAGAGAAAGAGAAAGAAAAGTCATTATGATAAAGTCAATATAGGTACATGCACTTCTTGTTCTCTACACACACACACACACACACACAATACACACGCATTTATGATTCACAGCTGAAATGTTGCACGCAATATTCGACAAATGCCACAAAATTCCCTTTGAATCCTTTTCAAATGACGATACGCAAAGTAAAGTAAATGTATGTGTAATGTGTAATGTGAGAGTAATGTGGATTAAATAAATGTCGTACATAATGCATACGCACGTAGAGAGTATTGATGTGGATTAGCTGTGAATTATCCACAGACGGCATACACTATACACATACACTGTACGCTACACGGCGAATATAGACTACAGACAATGTAAAATAGATACTCATTCCATTTCTTGTTGCATCATAAATTTTCATACGCTAACCCTTTTCCCTTTGATAAAGCACTCTCGACTCTCGTCGACAATCGACAATATTTAGACTTGTTTCGACGTACACGGTTCCTATTCTATTTTTTTGTACATTTCTGTGCGGTCTAGTCTGACGTGGTCTGGTCTGGCCTGGTCGTCCAAGAAATAAGCAACAACTACTTTACGCGTATCCATCTGAATCATGAATATGGAATATCTACGCGCTCATTCGCCATATGTCATTTCATTTCTTGTCTTTTCACAACGCTCATTCCCTCAGTCTTCTCATCGCATCATCCACAATCCACACTCTAGAATCTACAATCTCCAGATTGCAAATATGAAACTAAATATGTGTGTTGTTGTGTCTGTACGAAATGATATGAAATACGTCTCCAATCTCCAATCTCCAAGGAACATGAAGCACGAACAAATTCATTACAAATTATAAATAATGTGATGTAATGGGCAAAAAAGACAGTGAAAAGAAAATCAACAATTTGTGTACATGGAAAAGTATGCGTCCATTTGGTATTTGGTACATAAACAATATACAAATATTGAATGCATGTGAAACACACAGTTTTGTCAATGCAAACATCACTCTAGACTTTTTCTAAACAAAGTTTTGGAGTAATAAAGCAAAGTCATGTGGGTAATGATGTAATCGAATGTCATCGTCATGTGCAGATGTTAGCCCGTGCTGATGACCATCATCCTCCTCTTCTTGCTCTTACTCTTGCATATACTAGTTACACTAGAGGAAATGACAGAAAAAATGATGAACATGGTAACAGCTCCAGGTACGTCCAACATTGAGCATTCGATTAAAAGTTGATTTCCCCTCTTCTTGTACTCTACTACTTTTTGTGCAATGACCAACGACACATGCTAAACATTACAAATATTGTATTTTGCACTTATTTCACCGATACTAAAACTTGTAAAGGATTACGTCTAAATGTTTTTAATGATTTAATGTTGTACGTTGTATCAAGTGTACGTTGGTGGTGTGGTGAAAGTTGTACAATGTGCAGATATAGGTATGTAAAATGTGACATGGATCATGCACAAACGGAATGGATGAATATGTCGTGAGTTTGGAGTTTAAAGTTTGGAGTTGGTGTCAAAATGTCATGATAAACTTTGGACGTTAAAAGATGTAGAGAAATGCTGCTGAATAAAAAAATCCGTGGTCTAATCTCGAGTCGTAATCGTAAGTATGTTTGGTGTTTGGTGTTTGTTGCGAAGAGAGAGGAAAATACATGGAAGAATAAAAGAGCAAACCTTTGAATCACAATTGTGAATACTGCACCACAGACGACATAATAATATGTAATATTTTGTAATCACAAGAGGAACTTGTTAGTACAAAATAATGTATTTAGTAGTTAAAAGTGGCTGCATAATGCTCAATCCTCGACATGGACATGGACGTGGGTAGGGAGTTGATGCACATGTATTATAATTTATAAAGCATGTTCATTTGCATCTGCCATGTTTCTGAAGCGAGTACAGGAAAAACCTTTAGAACTCATTTAAAGAGTGTGATTAAAAATATATCGCTGATTATATTGCCTCTGACTTTGATGACTGTACACTGTACACTGTGCATTACACATACGTAAGTACGTCTCTGACTTGTGACTCAGAATCAGAATTACATATAAATGTATTACGTTTTATTTTAGCCCAACTCTTTTTACTCTGTCAGTTGTGCACTAACCACTAACACACAAAATACGTACAACGTACATGCCACACACACACAGCTATAGATACTTTCCTGCATGTATCTGTCATTACAAATACCAATCGCCAATCGTATTAATATTTTATTGGTCAACCAGTAAACGTAATCTTAGATCGTAGACCACTTCCGATACATAAAGCATAAAGCATGATACATAATACATGTGGGTCTTCTGACTATTGGCTATGAATTGTCCATAAATATCCATAAATATCCGCATTTCCATGTCATAAATACAGATTAGCACTTTGTCTTATTTACCACATATTTCGTATTTCGTATTTCTCTCTTGGCGCTCTACATACTTTTCCTCAGAAATGCTATTATAAATTATAAATACATTGTCCGCTGTCGATTAAAGTGGTGGAGGTGGTTTTTGAATTGATAATTGAGACTCCTTCCTCCTTATTTTCCACTCATGTATTATGTATTATGTATACGAGTTAGGAATTATGGACTGTGGAGTTGGAATAGATGGATGGGAATAAACAGTTGACAATTGGGGTTAAATAGTCCGTTGTCCCGAGACGCGAGACAATTTACATATGACATGGTGGAGTGATTGCTACTGGACTTTCAGCCCATGATAAAAGAAGATGTACGAGCTACCAGTGTCAGTTTATAATATATATTTATCATTATCCATCATATATCATATACAATGTACAATTGACTATACACATTAAAATACAATCTACAAAAGAGTTTATAGTTGAATGAAGAGCATTCTGCAATGCTCAACTCGTGCATATGCTATCACATCCCTTATCGAAAAAGTCAATGGCTGTTAACTCCTAACAATCACACATTAGTTAAAACTTATGATACGTTTAGTGGCCTTTCTCCTTAAAAACGTTTTCTCATGTTTCCTCTCACAGATAAAACGAAAATTAAATGGATTATAATTATACTTGAAGAGCTGTAACTGTCTTACAAATTTTCACAAGTTTAAAAGTAGCGTAAAAGATATTATTATGATATTAGACGGAAAGCACAACATGTTCAGTATTTGAAACCCGTGATCAGTTCACAGTCTCATTATTTACTGTAGGTATTTCATTGATGTTTCAATCATAATATCATTGACCATTGACCGTTGACCATACTATATTCAATGAGCACTTCTGCTGCTGCTGTCGTCAATTTAAATTCAAAACTGTACACAGGATTTAAATGTTGTATTGTGCATGTTTGGCGTTTCTGTTTATCATTGGCATAAGCATTCGTAATTCGTGGATATAGTCAGAACTTTAAACTTTTTAATTCCAGTTAATGATCATTGACCGTTTTTATGATTACTCTGAATTTACTTGCGTAAACTAAACATGATACATCGTACAGTAAACACTAAACACTAAACACGAAAGAGAAGCAGACAGAATAAGTGGTATGTTTGTGCAGTATATTAGAGGCTGATACAAATGTATGTGATGTGGTGCTAGGAATATGTCACCTCTTACAGTAAGCACATACATACTATGTACATACTGCATACCATCAGCCATCAATATGCATAAATACAGCATTAGCAGGCTTGTTATTTGTTACATTAGTATTTAGTGCTATTTGGAAAATGGAGACAGAAAGGAAAAAAGGCGAGCGATATGATGATGTTATCTCTCATGTCAAATTATGTTGTAAAATGCAATTGAACTCTGTCTACACTACATGTTTATTCATGTTATAAGTTTTATAATAATTTCATGTGTAGAGTGTAGACTGTAGACAAATGAACTTATGAGATTGAAAAAAGGAATATAGAATTTTTTAGTGTCATTACGTGTACATATTTTCATAAGTAAGTATTTATGTGCATAATATAATATAATATTATATTATACGTAGATATGTTTAGGTATTTGTGATAAGAAAAGAACAAGTAGAATTGCAGTTTCGTGTAAATAAACACCTATTTTATGTGAGTGATATGCAGTAAATGGAGGTTCAAAAGCTTCCGAAAATACCATTGTGATAAGGTTATTAGTTATTAGTAGTATTTATTTATATGGCTCTGCCATTCCATTCAGTCACAATCACAATCACAATTACACATGAAGAATCCTCCACAATGTCTCAAGTTTCCTAAGCATTTTAATTTTGCTGACTCCTGACTTTCCGCACATTCATTTGTCCCACATCGTAATTATCCTGTATGTATGTATTATGTCATATCTTGGCTGGAGTACAGTGCAAAAGTCACGTTTGTCTTCTTCCTCTTGTTTTCCATCATTTAATTATTCCTCGTTCCTCCTATTTATGAGTTCATCACAGTGTGAACGTCCTGATCTTTGTATTTAAGTAGTTCATGATTTATTGATAATTGAGGGGCATTCAATTTGAGCCATTTGAGGAGTAGCTGTAATACTCCTTTTTCATGGAATTGCAAGGAACAATCAAACAAGTAAACTTTGTTCAACGGATTTAAATATTTAAGGTTATCTTCCTAGCACGTTTAATGATACAAATTACAAAGATTTGAATCATGAATCCAACAAGATTTACATTTTGTATCAATCCAATCAATGAATTATTTTTTCCTTCTTTTGGCCGTTGGGTCAACAAAGTCAGACAAAATCGTCACATGTCCAAAAGCTAGAGTTTCTATGTCATATAAATATAAGTACCAAATACCAAATATTATAGTACATAATAATAGGTCAATAAGAGATCCAAATGATAGAAAATTATGTACTTGAAACATTTGGACATTGTGTAAGTGGTGAAAATGGATCACACCACAATATCTGAATTGTAACAACGGAAACATTGTCGTTGTCTAATGTCTCTAGTTTCTAGTTTCTAGTCTCAAATGTATAGCGTAGACACGAGGACGTTGATTGTAGCTGTTCAAATATCATTTTATTATGTAGCACATACTTTTACGTTTTCCTATCTATTTTTTTTCTGCTGACGATGAACGAGACTGGATGAAAGAGGACCAAGATGATGATGATGATGTATTTCTATTAAAAGAAGTCTTACATTTTATACAAAGTTTCAACTAAAAAAGTTGGAGCATTTTCTAATCTATCTGTATAAAAAAAGGTCGGCGGCTTGGGTAAACATTCACAAAACTATTGATAAAATGTAATATTATTATCATTTCGATTTAGTTTGGTGGTATAAAGAAAGTTTACATACAAAGTATGCTCAATACTCAATAGTCACACTGCCATGTATTTTTCTCCGAGACTGATGATAAAGTTCACATTTATAATCATAAAATGTACACAACATCTAACATTATATGAATATCATATGTGTCTAAAGTCTGAAGGTTTTTATATGTGTATACATATGTACAAGTCACTTCATTTCCATATGATACGGAAGTAAATATTTTATCATTTATATTTTTTGGATACTGCGTGTAATTCTCCGAGTTTGAAACTAATTTTATTATCCAAAAAATCTGGAAGGTATTTTAATAGAAACTATCAGCTTAAAGCCCACAATTTCAATTTCATTCCAGTGCTTCCCTTTTCTAACCGTTGTGTGTATAAAGTACAAACATCCATATACATGATACATGCCTATACATAATTTAATATGCATTTTTTCTAGTATTTTTGGGAGGATACTTCTGAAGTGTATACTTTTGGCTTGAAATGGCCTATGTATTTATTCTCGTTGTTGAACCTCAAATATCAAATACACATTGAGCATTGAGAAATGTACTGGTAAATTTATATAGGTAGGCCGTACATAGATATGCTTAATGCTTACACTTTACAATGCAGTAGGATTTTAAAGTCAGGAATGATATTTTTACGGTCACACTTATTTACGGATACAGCACCGATGTACAAATGTGAGGGATATTTCATTTTCCCCAGTTCATCACAGTTTTTTTGGGGTACTACACATTACATATATGACATTACATATAGCACATAGCATTATGTGTCCCTAAATAACATAAAATATGCTACGTTCAGAGTTCAGAGTATACCACTTATTACAATTTCAGTGTCTGTCATTTGTATGTGTACTTGCAAGTACATTTATTATGAGAGAAAAGTGATAAGTTTTCTCTATTTTCTGCGTAAATAAAGTGCTGATATGAGTGTATAAGTATACAATATGATAATGTCTATAGGTTTACCGTTTACCGTATACGTTATACATTATACAGAAAAATATATATTTCATGCAAAATTTCATGTAAAAATGGCATGAACTAGTAAACTAAGGAAAATGGATCACAACAACTTCTTATGTGCATATCCATGTATAATGTCCATTTTAGAGGAAGAAAGGACTTTGTCCCCTCGTCCTCTTTCTTCTTCTCCTTCTTTTCACATTCAATAATGTCATTTTTGTATAAAGTATTTACCTCTGTGTGTATATGTATCGAAAAACTATGTAGCAAATGGAAGCAAAAGAATGATAATGAAGAAGACAAAAAATTAATACGAGTAACAGAAACTAAAAGATTTTCAACCTTTTCATACATAATTTGTTGCAGACTTGAGACTTGAGACAGATGTATCAAGTATCGAGCAATATCTTCTCATTCGTCCCCTACTAAACTCATGATGGCTCCTGTAATAAATGTGGAAATAGAAAAATCTTACCATGAAAAGCCATAAGATAGTTGGAATCTCGTTTTGAAGGGATGAGATTTGAAGGCAATTATATTATATCTATAATCTATATATATACTTACAGATCAAGTTATACTCGTATACCTGCTTAAATAAACGGGGTTGCCCGGATCAAAAGGTATTAAGTGTATATTTACGAACGGCAACTATATATAAAAGAGCCTGAAAAAATGTGTACATGATATAGATCAAGCTGCTGTACACACATACAAAACATCATCATCATCGTATCATTCCCATGTGTGTTTTAATACCTGATGTTTTGGACTGTTCTACAATTCAATATACACACAGTACACAGACAGGGCAGTAAATACTTCTTGATCCAAAAACTGGTTTGTAAAGGTGGGAATCTTTTTTTGAAACCGCGCAAGAAGAAGAGGTACAAGAAAGAAGACGGAAAAGAGAAACAAGCAGATGTTCTTCATCAGCTCGTGTCTGCCGCGTGTATTAATTGTAATTATTATACTAATAATATTATTCTGTGTATTGTTGTGTTCAAGTTGCATGGTAGTTGCTGATCACTCATTATCTCTCCTTCTTTTTCTTATACCTTTGACCACTTAGGGACCATTTTTCTTTAGGTTTTGTAAAATTGGAGAGAAAAACAACAAGAAGACGAAGAATGAAAAGAAAAGAAAAAAATCTTGAACGTCCCAAAAAGTTGTTGTGATATCCTCTTTACATATGTATAAATATTATAATCATAATATGATATGATATCATGTGGTATCAGACAATATTATTATATCACATCTTAATGTATTCATAAATTCATAATTGAATGGCTTATGGCTTGAAGGTTTTTTTCTCCTCCTTTTCTTAACTTGAAAAAAAAAACCAAACATAAGGAATAAGGATTTTCTGTGTGCGTACTAAATATTGAAAAACAATGTATTCAATATCCAGTACCTAACATGTACCTGTGAAATAAAGAATATGTATTTTGTATTTGAATATCCTTTTTGATTACTGTGATAATAGTAATTCTGTGTTACTTTATGTATATATTCAATATTTATATTACTTTTGGACCATCTGATGTTGATGTGGACTCTGTCTGCTCTGTTCATTTCATGTAAATACATTTTGTACATAAGTATTTTACATATTTCATTTTACAGTACAAGATTTATGTGAGACATGGTATATGTATATTACACACATACATACGTGTACATTGTACATATTTTGTGTCTTGAAAGACAGCAGACAGCAGACGGAAAACTGCTGGCGGAGGACTACTGCTAAAAAGCTAATAAATTGACAGGATACTTGATTGTAAACAACAAGTAGAATAAATTTTGGAAAAAGAATTATGATATGTATAACACCTATAGATTGTTGTAACAATTATTATTATTATTATAAAAAAGAATTAGAGATCGGGGTTATTATATTGACTATTGTTTTTTTTGCATGTACTTGTATATTTGATATCGTACGCAAATTTCTGTTAAAACTGTAATCATTTATAGTTTATAGTATAAAGTATACAAGCATGACACATGTGCCTTTTTTCACATCTTTTCGTGTATACCTACATTAAAAATACATGATATTTTGTGCAAAAAATATGCTGTGAATTGTACATTGTATGTACAAGTGCGTTTATTGAAACCATGTAACTTGGATATTTTTACCATAAAACGATGTAAAAAAAGTAGAATAACTGACCATTTACTACACTAGTACAACTACATGGAAAGGCATGGTAATGATAATAATGTCTAAGTTGTTGTCTATGTACCATGTATCAGTAACATACCTATCCAAGGGACAGCAACAATCACTCTATTCTGGACATGTACATAAGTATGTAGTTAAATACATGGAGGCTAAAAAGTCTGGAGGAGTACATTCATAATAATATTCGATCCCCTCAGAAACTTCACCCACTCCACACTCTCGCAAGTTCAGTCACAAATTCACAGTCAGTTCAGAACTGTTCAGAATTTTTTCAGTGCATTAGTTCAACGTGGATTCTCGTGCTGTGAACACATACATTTTGTCTCTCTTTCTATCTGTCTATAATATTATTATATACTTACTATTACTTACTTGTCTGCTTGCTACTTGCTTACTTATGATAATATAATAAAATCTTTTTAATATTATGATGATATAGTATTAATAATAATAATAGTAAGAATAATAATAATAAAATACTGAGTGTGTACACTTTCCGTCATATTTGTTAATCAGTGCCAAGAGTTTCTTGATGTGTGTATATATATTTGATATCATATTATCATGTGTGAGTGTATGTTGTGTTTCTTCCAAAGGAAATTTAACTAAAATAAAATACCACTGTCACTAGATTGCTGACACTACTCGTTTTGTTAAAGTGAATTTTATTGTTGTGTGTGTTACTAATATGTTATAAAAAAATACACATGTACATTGTACATATTCCTCTCATGATATTGGATTTTACTAAATGGAATACTTGCTCAAGGTAAATAAACATTTCATGAAATTTTGTCAAAATTTTCTCCCGGTTTAGGTATCATATTATAAAACATGAGTAACAAAGTGTAAGCTCATTAGTTTTACTCTGCAAGAGGTTTACATTTTCATTGAGATGAAACGCACATCGTATACATATTTACCATGCACAATGATGATGATTAGTGACGATCACATAGATTTATATGTTTAATCAGTTTGAAAAACAGTACGAGTAATTAGAGCAAATAGCAAATAATAATCTCAATTTACATGATATTTTAGTACAAGACACAAAACACAAAACACATTCCAAAATTCAATTGCATCGTTATTTAAAAGTATTCAGTTGCATAATAATTTTACTGGAATCTATCGGTGGTTGAATGAAAAACAGAATTCGCAAGTCGTTATTTCGTCCTACTGATTTTTTTTCCGTTCTCTTTCTCTCTCTCTCTCTCTCTCTTTTCTATGATCAGTAGAGATTCACGTCTGGATTATATAATATAATTCACTCGAGGAAAACGTGTTGTGCTCTTTTAGTTAAGTTTTTACCCAGACATTTACATCAATTAGGCTTATAAACATAGTTTTTGTGATTAAGTTTAATAGTGTTAGTGTATAGTGTAGTGTCTAGTGTATTTTACAATATTTTGTGGTTTTCAATTGTAGTATTTTGAGTCAAAAGTGATTGGGACTTTTTGAAGAAGCAAACTGTATTGACCGTTTTATGTACTTATGTCATTAACGAGCAAACTCGTGTGCATGGAAAAAGTGCAATTCAATTACGTAGAAGAAAAAGACGGAGGAGAAAATTAAAATAACCAAAGTTATATAACAAAACAATCAAAGTGACCAAACTAGTCAATAATATATTATAGGTACCCGTCATAATATTACATTTTACTTGTATTTTATCATCAATTAACCTTTTTAAGTATATTTTATTAAACATATATAAGTATATTTATATTAATAATTAATAATTAAAAAACTACCAAGTTTTGTGCGTTGTCTGAGAAGATTTGTGAAAAAAACAGCAATTTCTCTGATTGAAAGAATTCCTATATTCCGACAGCATGACATGTTGACAGTTTTTCAAGTTCAAAGTACTTATGGTAATTACCAGTAAAATACATTATTTTTAACTCATAATTAATCATTATATCATAGTTTTACATAGGATTAAAACATACGGATGTGAAATATTAAAGAATGTTAATCATAATTTGAAATTCAATCTTAACAATTGATTAATTAAGCATGCTTATGTTTCTACTTAGGTTCATTAGTCGTTACATGACATGTAACTTACATGTACATAGTTTATAATATGGAAAAAATGTATCTTTTTTGGAAAGGACTTTGACTTCTACAGACTATACAGTACACTAACATATTATACTATTTATTATACAGCAAATCATTTGATCATGTTTTATACAAAGTCTATTTTTTAAACAGTTTATTTTTATATAATGGCATATGTATAATAACAATCAAAATGAGAATGATAATAGTAGTTAGTCATCCTCTATAATATCTCTGTATTGTGAGAAATGACATTTCGATTTTCAAATAAAAGTTCATTTGCAATTTGCAATGAACTTTATATATTTTCTCCACACACATGCCCATGCACAATATGCATAATCTATACTAATAATAATAATAATAATAATAATAGTACACGAGTTTAAAATACTTCAACCACATGATATTATTATTATTCCTTTACATGTTACATATATTCTTACATAGTTATGATATTACATGTATTTTATCATAGTTAAATATTTAATAGAATGTTTATACATGCAAGAGTAATATATATAATATATATATTTTATATTTTATATTATAGTGCATTAGTATAGGAAGGAGCATATAAATTTTGTGGAGAGGTGAAAAAAATTGTAAAATATATAACCCTGAGATAGTCTGAGAGCTGAGAGCACATTCACATCAACTTCACCTTGAATTGAATCGTACGTACCAATACATATTATTATATTGCATACTATCTACTAACTACAAACACACACTCATCCACAGGATTCACTCTTATTTTTATGTATACATAATTGCAATTATGGATCAAGTTAAAGGACAAAAAGCTGTGTGAGCCGTCTGTATAATCCTGTATACTTCTCTTCACTGTGCTTCTCGTCTGTAGCAAACAAGCAGGCAGAAAGCAGATGTAATGTGTATA
>JAQGBH010001581.1:0-31139 GCA_034698265.1 Sminthurinus aureus | reverse complement strand
GTGCAAACACCTTGATGTTGGAAACTGCAATCCTGAAAAACTAATGATCATGGACAAACCTCGAATTTTGAATCTTCATAGAATGCAAACGCAAAATTTTTGGCTATGAAAAATAGTGATATTTTATTATATTGCGTACAATAAGTACTCCAGTAATGTGTGAAAGTCAGTTAGGCTTTTGTTGACAGAAAAGTTTACTCTGAAGAATGCATTGTTAGAAACATTACGGTAAAACATTATGGGAAACATTGCGAACATTAAGACAAACATTAGAAACATTATAGCAAACATTACAAACCAATGTTTTAATTTTTAATGTTTCCTAATTTCAGCTAATGTTTGAATTAGTGCTTTGGGTCTTGCAGTGTAGCTTGATTGTGCTGCCTCGTGACTTGTGAATATACACATATACCCACCCACGTTGAACATTGAAAACAACTATTGTAAAATAAAAAAAAAGGGAATTCGGAGCTGAAGATGGAAATGAAGTAGCTCCTGATGAATAAATGAATAAAATAAAATAAAAACACGCTCCACTACTAATGCACAAAGCGTACAGTGAATTTGTCTACTTGATATAATAAAATATATAAAGCATAATTTTTTATTATATGGAGCAGAAAGAGAGAGAAAGAGAGATTGTGCATTGATGCATGACCAGCTTGAGGAAAAAGGAAAACTCGATGATTTTACCATTTGAATTTGAATAATGGACATGAATCAAGTTAATGGATGAGTTGATGTTACTTTCTCTGTAATTTTTTCTCCTTTCTTCACTCCCTCTCCTTTTCTCTCTTTCTCTCTTTCTCTCTTTCTAGTTCTCCTCTTTCTCTTCTTTAAGGATTTTGTTTGCGCAGGTAGTCCAAGTATTTGGTATTTTGTATTTTGTACTTTGTATGTAGTTTGCAAATGTCACTCCATTTACTATCATCATATATAAATTTTCTCTGTGTATTTTGCCTGCATATTGTATCTTGTATATTCATAGTGCAACGTGCATTGTGCATACCGTATGTGATCAAATACAATACATACCCAAAACCCATGATAGTATCCACATCAAGAATCAAGAATCAAGACACTCTTTACTGATAAAGTAAAACGTAGAGTAAAATCTATGAAAAATCTATGAATTTCTCCATAACAAAAGAGTACATACAGGACACTATTTGAAATTTGAAATTTGAAGCTGGGTTACCATTTGACATTTAGCTATACGGTACGCATTTATATACATTATACATGTGTGTAAACCAATGACTTTGAAATGGGACTAAAAAAAGAAAATGTGCAATGTATACCAGCGTATACAGTATACCGGGTGTGTTATGTATTATGCATTATGGATGCGTGTACGGTGTAAAATGCACAGTGTATATTTTGCATGTAGTTTGTATTTTTACACGGTTGGTTGAGCATTTGTTGGTTAGTTGTGTTTGGTCCGCACTCTTGTTAAAGTATTGTGAAACTTGATGGATTTTTACAGCCAAGTTTGTGTGTTAGTATTAATTCGAGTGGCATGAGGGAGTGAGTGGAGTAAGTAAGTGAGTTAGGGAGTTAGTTGAATGGTCAGTGGGAAAAAGATGGATTTTTTATTATATTCCACATTCATGAATTGTGAATGGTGAATGCTGAATGTCGAATGGTGCATGTACAATAGCACGGTGAAAGTATAATGTATTTTCAAGTAGTGAGTGTAGACTGTAGACTGTAGAGAGTAGAGTGTAGGGAGTTTGGCCAGGTGATACTGAGACTGGTGCTGGTTTGGTTGGTATACCTGCGACTAGAGTAGAGTGGTGTGCATGGAAAAATTGGAGAGAAAGCTACATCTAACATCCACGGTGGAAAAGGTGGAGAGGAAAGTCTGAGGCTTGACTTGGAAATTCGTATGAATGCCTCTACTAGACTCGTGGCAGGCAAGCTGTGAAGAGGAAAGAAAGTGTTATCGATCTGCACTTTTCAAACCTTCAAAGCTTCAAAGCACTACACTATACATTATACATCCCACATCCACAACCAGAACCAGAACCAGAACTAAAACCAACTCTCTACCAGCTTCATTCTGTACATTGTACATTGTACGCTCTACACTCTACATTGTACGCTCTACTCTCTACAGTTTTCACCATGTCCCACATTCCCAGGCCCAATTCTCTCTAGTCTCTCAACTCTCTTGTACCACAAGCACGAACAACCAAGAGTTTTCCTTTCTGCTCCAAAAAGAAACGGAGAAACTGGATGGAAAGTCAAAGGAAAATTTGTATCAACTAAACTAAACTCAGCTAGAAAGAAACTCTGACTTTGGTTCTGGTTCTGGTTCTGAATTTATATCCGAATCCGTATCTGGATCTGGATCTGGAACGGGAACTCGGGTTTTCAACAAGGAATGAATAAGAATTCTGGCTACTTTTCCCTTTTATATAGATTGAATCATGTACTGGAACTCGTACGTTTTTTGGTTTGGATTTTGGTTTTCCATTTCGATTACGTTTTCACTAGTCGTTGGCAAGTTAATGGCGATTCCTTGTGAATGAGCTTGGAATTAAATGTTTCATCTTCTCTTCCTTTTCATTTTATCCTTTACGCTGCAATTGAGTTGAAGCATTCCGTTTTATTAGCTTGATTGTCTCTGCTGACTTTGCTGTTGTTTCTCGTTCTGGTTCTGGTTCTGGGTTTGGAATTGTTTACTGAAAATTAAAATAGTCTCCGTCCTATTTTTATCGAAATCGAATATATGCTTTTGGGCTAAACGCCCATTTGCTTATGCAATGAATAATGAATAATGAATAACTAGAGACTAGAGACTAGAGTGGTTCTATGATTGACAGGCGCTTTAAAAAGTGAATTAATGATTTTCCACTGACATTGACATTAACATTTGCATTGACACCGGCTCTATGTTTTGAGTTTTGAGGTTTGAGTGTTGAATGTTGAATTTTGAATGTGAAATGTTGTGTTTCTAATTAAATAATTATGCCTGTTTTATAACTAGTGATTAATTTATTTTTTATTCATACGCTTTGATTAATTAGTTGTAGACGGTTATTTCAGGAAGAGTCATTGCCCGATGGAGGAATTATATTTATTTGGAATTCGATTTATTATTATGCTTTTTACGCGAGGCAAGTGAAAGGGAAAACATTGTGAATGAAAGGGGAATCTTAATCGGAACAAGATGTTGACAAGAGAGAGCGAGCGAGGTCAAAGTTTAAAGAGCAAATTGCAGAGTGCAAATTGGAGAGCTGGAGAATGTAAAAGCACGGGTGTGAAAATCTAAGAGCTGAGAGCGACGATGTATAAATGTATAGTGTACTGTGTAAACATTGGAATTTGGTTTGGTGTTTGGTGTGATAAGGCGGTTGATTGTGTCAATATAAATCACGATTAATTAGGCTAAAACTGCCATTAAAGTATCAAAGTATCAGAGTGCTCGTGTGAGGAGGTGAATGAAGCGGATTGAACACTTTTATTTTTGGTAAAATAATATAGATACAATTATCATGCTTTGTGGAGGCTGAATTTTCTCTGTGTGTAATCTGTAGTTCATCCATTTGTATTCAAATTCAAATCCAAATTCCAGTTCCAGTTCTAGTTGGAGGTTGAGATTGCAATTCAGCTTTTACCAGTGTAAGCATTCCGCTCGATTCTTGATTCTTGGTTCTCGACTCTCAATTCTTTATGTTGAATGCTCAATGCTCAATGTTCAATGCTGAATTCTCAATTTCTGCCACAAAAAGAACAAGAACAAGAGAAAGAGAAAAGGAAACAGCAGAGCGTAGCACGTATCACGTAGAACATAGAACGAAGAGCATAGAGCACAGAGTTCAGAGTACAGGACCACACACACAGCACTTGAAATTGCCATGCAATGCGCCAACGCTAGATTCTTTGTCTCTCACAATTCAACTCCATAACTTCGACTCAGAAGAACCTTTCTCTTCCAGCGCTCTTTCTCTTTCTCTCTACTTCTTTCTCTACTTCTCTTTCCCTTTCTATCCTTATCCATATCTCGGTGGTCTACATTTCTCTCCTTCTCCCGTTTATTCCAATTCTTATTCCAGTTCCAATTCCAGTTCTAGTTCCAGTTCTAACTCTAACTCTAGCTCTAGTGCCAGTTCTAGTTTTGACGTTGACGTCGGTGCATCCTCCTCACAACTCTTCAGCTCTACTCTACATCTCTACATCTCACACATTAAGTATTTACATATCACAACCACAACACACACACAAATTACATAAAATATCTAAAAACGTAAGAAATCATCATCTCCTTTTCTTCTGTTCTTCTTAACTTCTAAATATTCTTGTCATGTCTATCGTTACCGTTATAGTTATAGCTAGTTTACATTTTAATTGTTCGTCACCCGACTAAAACACAAGGAACAAGGAACAAGGATCCAAGGATATTTCTCCACTGGTTCCGGATTTGGACGCAGATATTGTGACTCTATATTAATACAAAAAAATATAATTATTTTAAGTAGTTTGACTGTTGTCCGGAAACTTGCATGTCTATTTTATATTTCATATTTCATATTTTCATTTCATCCATGATTGAGCTGATATCTGGTTAAATTACAGATATTTAAAAGCGTACATTTCATTTTGAAAAATAGTGGAACACGCTTTGTATTTTTAACCATGGTCCATTGGTACATGGTACATTGTGCATGATATAAATTATTGCTTCAGGTTCCGTACCCGAAAGCATTTGACGTAATTTATGAAATTAGTTTTGAATCTAGTCCAATCTAATCCAATCCAATCCATTGGATTTTGGATTGGATTGAATTTAGCAAAGTAAAAGAAAACGGTGACTAGAAAAACTAAACTGGAAACCGACAGAGAAAACTAGATGCGGATCTAAAGGACAAAGCGTAGTGTATTTTTATTTTGGGTTGGAAAGGACAAAATTTTCCGTGTAAAATGTGGAAGCGTAAAGGACAAAGAGTGGTTTGATTTTGGTGTAAATTGATATTAGATACAAGAGGTTAGATATACAAAAAAAGAAGGAACAAGTAGAAAGTTGAAAGAAAAAGCAACTATGAAAATACAGGGAAAAGAAAAAAGGAGTTTTCAAGTTGCAGTTGTAGTTGTGTTAACTTGAAGTATCTATCGACTATGTACGTCCAAAGTTGCAAGTTGTAGATTTAGATGGTGAAAAGGTACTGAGAATTTCTTTCTCCGTCTATCCAAACTTTTCTTCTTCGTACTCGAACCTCCAAACTCGATACTCTTTTACATGCAAAAATACGGATACAAGCAGAAGGAGAGCAAAGCAAAGTCTAGAGTCTAGAGTCTAGGCAAAGGCTGGGAGTTTGTGGCTGGTACGGCTGGGTTTAGTTGGGTTTGAATTTCACATAGATATCCCCATCCTTTGATGGTTCAAGTACTGAGAAACTGTGGTACATTCTACACTGTACACTGTACACTGTATACGGTAGACTCTAGACTCTAGACTCTAGACTCTAGACTGTCAAATAGAACTTTGAGTTGCTACTTGTATTCGCCTTCGTATTTCCAAAGTTGCTTCGCATCTACAGATATTTCCATGTAATAGATTTTTCCTCCGAGTTGTCCGTTTACTACCAAATATTTTTGAATGTCTCTTTTCGATTTACGCAAGGATACTGAATACTGAACGACGCTCATGCACTCCTTCATTTCTTTTTATCTACAATATTCCCTCGATTTGGTTTGTAAACATTTATTCTGTCTACAGTCTACAGTCTAAACACTGCAGTCTGCAGATCGATTCTTGACCGTCGAAAATTCAGTTTGTTCAGTACTTGTTTCAATGTTCCGACTCCCAAAATCCAAAATCACATTTCGATACCCAGGAAAGTAAATGCAAAAGTAACAATAGATGTACAAATAGCAATACAGATAACGTTATTCGATCTGTCGCTGGTCGCTGGTCACTGGTCACTGTATCCGGATTCCGGATTCCGGTTTGGATTCGGCTCTAAAACTGATACTTGATACTAGCATAAAAAGTTTATCTTTGGTATATGGTTTTCGAAATATTATAGTTTTAGATTTTAGATTGTGGAACGTGGATAGTGCTAAAAATTTGATGTCCTTTTGTTTTCAATTCTTTCTCCATGTATCAAAAAACTTTTTAAGAGTTTTCTCCGTCGTCTTCTTCTGTTCTCAAACATTTAAGATAAGTCGCTATTTGCGTCTACATAGCCATCTTCACAATATACGACAGCACATAAGTTACAGCTTTGAAACTGTGAGCACCGACACCAACTTTTTAGCTCCTACAAAATATTGAAGCATTCTCCCATCTTCTCAAAACTCAAAACTCAAAACACTAGCCTAAACTTTATTTTTTCCTAAGAAAACTTTGGTTTTTTGTCTAGTATCCGAATCCAAATTCCAAATTCCAAATTGGAGCAACATTTACAAATACATTGAAAAATATTCAAAACTCAAAACTAGGTCAATAAAGTGTAAAAAATGTTGTAGTTTTTAAATCTTCAGGGATTTGAAGCTTGGGTTAGACTTTGGATTTTGGAGTTTAGAATTTAGAACAGACGCAAAACGCAAGTAAAAAATGTAAAAAACGTTAGGTCTTAAGACTAATCCGAGAAAATGGAAATTGTTGAGCTTCAATTATCTGTACACATGAAAATAGATTGATTTTGCGAGTAAAGAGTAAAACATGTTAATGATAATGGGAGAGCTTTGAGCAGGGGTGAGGGAATGGAACAATAAGAAAAATAGGGAAAATAGGGAAAGGATAAAGATAAAGGTAATTTTATGAGATTGTTTTGAACTTGTTGCTAAAACCTTCGATTGTGTATCGTGCAGTGTATAAAGATAGATAAATAGGATGAGACGATACGATTCAGTTTTCATGTCCGAGGATTACGTCGTGACGTAGATAAGTTGATGTTGTTGTTGCTCCTGTTCTCGTTGTATAATATTATACAGTGTGCATTGTGGATCGTACAGTATACGTATTGAGTATTGAGTATTGAGTGTCCTGTTTAGTATGTAATTATGCCGTGGCCATTGAACCACTCAGGTCTCAGTTCAATGGAATATAGAATGGGATTAGATCAGATTAGTTTAGATCAAGATGACTATTTTTGGAGGCGAAAGTTTCTCCTCTAATTTTAAAATAGTCGTAATAAAATCCAATACAGTTGATGATGATCCGCCTTCACATTTACTCTACTCTCTTTTGTTCTATTGTTCTATTCTCAGATCAGCTATATTGCAATCCCCAATTCCTACGAGTAATGTCAAGGGAACATTCAAACAAATTTAGAAAAATATAAAGAACGGGAAAAAAACAATAACAAAGAGATTCAGAGAAAAACAAAAGGAAACAGAGGGGCGAAGCAGTATTTTGTATAAGACCAAATTAGCTGATATTTCCGTTTGCCATTCGCTATTTGGAAAAGCAGTTGGTTAACTCAATTTGGACTAAAAGTTTAGCGTCAATTTCAAAATACAAAATACAGTACAACTTGAGTTGAACTCTGAGCTTTGAGCTTGGAGTATCGATTCGATTCTTAAACGTGAACTCGCTTTAGACTTCGAGTTTAGAGTTTAGAGTCAGCAGCCTCTTTTCACTTGAGTGTTAATACAAATATTTTGCTTCCGTTCACTTTCTCACCGTCATCTTCATCTCCATCGTCATTATCATTATCATTATCAACATCATCTATTGCTTTTCTCCGTCATTTCAGCTTCAACTTGAACCTCTACTTGAAAAAGTGAACGAGGAACCAAACTTTGTTTGATGGAGTCGATCTTCGATCTTTGCTCCATTTCTCGACTTCTCGAATTCTTGACTTGCCGATCCTACGCTTCGTTACAGTTTACATTCTACAGGAAATTCTGACACATACAGTGGAAAATTGAGCAGACGTATGCACTCTGCACTTGTGTAGAAAAGTAACACGAGGATGAAAAAGGAATTATATTACATTGTTTTAGCACATTCCATTCCCTTTTGTACGATAGATATGTAGATATGTAGATACAATAGATGGATAGATATTGAGCCAAATTGTTGGAATCTCCGTAAAAGTTTCATTCTCTCCAAGATTTTCCATAGTCCTCTCTTTCTACATTCTAGCTTCTAGATTCTACAGTCTGAAAATAGTTAAACGTTTATCTTTGTGTATATTTGTAGACAAAAACCGTTCATTCTACATTCTACATTCTACGTCCTACCTCCTACGTACAAGTAAAAGTTAAAGTTGCCTCGTTTTCCCATTTCCTTTTACTTGCCGACTTTTACGTTTTACGTTTTACGTGCACACTCTTCTCTCTACTCTGTTCTCTGTACTCTGTACTCTTACAATTCCTTTTCTTTGGAACAGTCAAGGATGGAATTCGCTTTGATTTGATTTTATTCAGCGCTGGGCTTTGAACTCTTTGGTACGGTATTGTACCATAAACGTGTGTTTCGACACATTACATACAACACAAATCCAGTAGCAACGGTCTAATAAGAAATTTGGAGGAAAAGAGAGAAAATTCTCTCCTTTTTGCTTGCATACTTTTGATATTTGATGGATACATAAAATAGTAGCAGTAGACTGTACACTGTACAGTGTACAGTGTACAGCGTACAGTAGAATTTTCCCTTTGGATAAACGAGCGTTGTGCAATGTATACTTATTTCTGTGTACATATTTTTCTATGCATATTTCGGTTTTCTCTTCTATTTTCTAACTTATACTACAGCCGAATATTCACGTCCTGTTTCTGCATAAATTCTTTATAATATTGGAATATTTGTAAATATACAGTAGCAGTTTGAGTAACAGTAATAACAAAGTAGTAGAAAATATTAAATCGTTGCCGCTACGCCTTTGTCTTTTTCTCCTTCTATTTTGTCCGCTGCTAATTATACTTTTATACACGTATAAATGTAACGTAAAGAATGGACGGACAGTGGACGGAGGAGCGGACAAACGAACCGGGTTGGTTCTGGTTTGGCTGCATTCAGTATTGAGTATTGAGCGGGTAGAGTAGAAAGCTGAAATTTTGATACCTACGCAAATAGGATTTGGATTTTACTTGGAGAAACCAAAAAAGTTGACTCACCATTCATAATTCACAATTTACAAGGCAAAAGACAAAAGACACTGGAAATGGAACTGGAACTGGGAAAAATCAAAAGTATATTTTTATAAACAAAAAAATAATGGGATGCAAATAACAAATAAACCTTGGGATTTTAGATGTTGGCTGTTGGATTTGGAGTTGAATGTTGGATGAATGAACACTGATTTAAATAATAGTAGAATATAATTGTAGATTCGGCTGAATTGTGAGTCTTGAGTTCAGCTGAATATTAATCTACCAAGAGTTGCCAGTTTTGAGTTCCCAGTTTCGAGTTGCCAACTACTGTACAAAAACTAAACTGTATGTAGCATTTTTACAGAATGTCCTTGGAGTTTAGTAAATTGTATTCCAAAAAATTTGAAACATGTACAATGCAATCCAATGTTACCGTCTTTTTTACAGAGAGACAGAGACAGAGACAAGGAGTCCAGTTCATGACTGTTTTAGCTTAGACTACAGTTCACAGTACACGTATTTGCTTTTCCATTTTCTTTCCCTTCCTCCTTGTCGTTTTTGTTCATGTTGTAAGATGTGGACGCCAGTTGAAGTTAAAGTACATGACTAGTACAATTTTGGCATACGAAACAAGATTTCTACGTGTTTTTGTCTGGAGCTGAATTCTACATTCTCGATTCACTACTTCTCCAGTCTCCAGTTTTTGAGTACCCATTCCAGTTTTAAGATGAGCGTAGAATCCAGAATCTAGAATCTAGAATCTAGAATCTAGAATCTAGAATGATTATGATGGGAAGCACAAGTACAAAGTCGAAAATTCGTCATGGATAGATATTCCACAACATAAAATTTCTTAGACGAATGAGCCATGAAGATAAAGGAGAAGGACGAATTTCTGCTCTGTCTCTCTCGTGCCAAAACCCAAATTTGTATTGAAGAATCCAAGATTGTTAGACAAAGAGAGAGACAAAGACAGGGGAGAGAAAACAAAAGGAGAAAGTGGAGAAAATTCCATTGTACTTTCACTTTGTCTGTATTCTGTATTCTGTATATTTACGTTGATGTGCAGAGGAGAAAGACAGGTTTGCTTGTTCAAAGGAGGAAGGAGAAAGTTGGAGAGAGTGAGCAATGTGGCTTCAATATACAACCTAGAATCAAGAGTCTTGAGTCTTGAGTTGCATAATATATATCCAATGTACAATGTTCAATGAACGGTGTACAAGATATAAGATGAAGGCTAGGATGAAAATCTCTAGATTCTAGAGTTGTAGATTTCTAGATTTTTGAGTAGTCAAAATATATGCTTCAAAATAGTCAACTATGACTACAACTACATCAAGTACAATCCGCGACCTGTCTGCCAACTAAAACACTACAAAAGATGCATCTTGTCTCACGTTCATGTAGAATGCAATGGCATTGTATTGTACAGGGTACACTGTGACTTGTGACTTTCTCCTTGACTTTCTCTTTGAATTTGTAGAGTGTAGACTGTGGATTTTGCGTGTAGTGTGAAGCAATAAAGCTATTGAGCAGGTTTATTCTGGCTCTGGCTCTGGTAAATTTGACTACATTCTAGGCTCTAGACTCTAGTTTCTAAATTCTAGATTCTAGATTCTAGATTCTCCGAGTCAAAGCGGTAGTTATAGTCAGAGTCCGAGTCAGTCAAGAAAACAAGAGACAGACGAGAGGAAGTTTCTCTTTGGCATACATGAGATATCCACAATCCACACTCTACTCTACAATACAGCAAACTACAATACATTGAAGAAGAAGGATGAAAGTAGGTGACTGACGGTATGAATGTATTTATATAAACTTGTTCAGTACCTCTGCTTCTACTCTCTGCATCTATGTCGACGTCAACGTCTCTTTCTGTTTCTGTTTCTGACTTGTGACTTGTGACGTGGACCCATCCACCTAAATTGAGATAAAAGGACACAGACAAAGAAAGAAACAGGGACAGAAACCGAGGCTGAGCCACGAGTCAGGACTTTATCGCAAAATCCACCATGCTCAGACTCAAACTCAAACTCAAGAGACACACATAAGAAAATAGCTACGCTTATGAATGCCTGTACATTTTCTGCATTGTGCATTGTACATTGTACATGTGCAAATATAAACAACAGATCAAAGAGCAACTTGACTTTATGCGCATAAATTCACTGTCTTAACCCGTCTTCATCTTCCTTTTCCTTTTCATTTTCTCTCGTCGTCTTACTTTTCATCTTGTGTCTGGTGGATGGGAACTCTAATTCGTTTAGTGCAAACATAAGAAACTCTATTTTTGTCTCCAGAGGAACGAATACGAATACGACGACGATCACGAACTACTGACAACTGAGCTGATTGGAAGGGAGTGGAGAAGAAAAAAGCCTACTTGTGAATTCAAGTGGCATTTTTCAATTGAGTTTTCTTTTGATTTTCTCAATTTTCTTGGTGGAATTTTAAATGAGGGGCAAATTCAAGATCAACATCAACATCAACATTAAAATCAAAACTAATTCAATACCAATCTCAAGTCTCACAACAGATCAACAATGTTATTTGACTTTAATTTTGATTTTGATTTTGACTTGTTTCCATTTGCCCTGTACAAACAAAATTGTGGTTTGGTTTACCTTGAATTAAAATTTTAACTGCACATTTGTGATTTAAAATGTACGAGAACTACAATTTTGCGGCCAAACTTTAAATTCCAAACTCCAATATTTTACAGAATTGTCCCAGAACAAGACAAACTTTTTCAAAGCTAACCGCTAAATGCTTAAACGGTGGGGATACAGATTACAGATGATTTTGCATTTGTACACGTCTTTGGCTGTGTTTATCATTGTGCTCTTGCTCGCCGTTGCCCTAGTGACTGTTATTGTCATTGGCATTGTCATTGTCATTGTCGTTGCTATCGAGGGATTTTGAATCAAACACCAAACGTCAAACATCAAATGTAGATGAATGAGGGGATTAAAGATTAAACTGTGTGAAAAAAGTACAAAGGGAAAGCAAAGGGAAGCGGATGAAGAGGAATCGCTAGCGAGGCAAAGAGACAACAAAAACGACAAGGACAAGGGAAGGAAAAGTTACTGTTAAAGTTGGTTTTCTGTGTCGGGTGTCGGATGTCGGATGTTGGATGTCGGACTGGATGCTGCTAGTTCTGGTTCTGGTGATGGTGATGGCGATGGTGGATTTAGGTTGACTGTTGAAAATACTTCAAGTTGTAATTTATACCCTTCAAGTGCTTACTTTATCTCACTCTGAGTCTCTAGTCTCTAGTCTCGAGTCTCCAGTTTCAAATCTACATGTATGAGTTTCACTTTCTCTTAAACGTTGACACCAGTCCTTGGTTCGTTTGTTCGTTGGTTGGTTGGTGGGTTTAAAGCAAAGTCGAGTCCAAATCTACGTATAATAATACTCTGCATTCCAGATTCTTGACTCTTGATGTCAGGTTTGGGGTTTTGTAGGAAAGTTTAAAAGAAAAAAACAAAGTCAAAAGTGGCCAAGTCGCCGGCTGTGACGGTGACTACTTAACTTAACTGACTTTCTCCTCCCTCTTTAACTTTCTCTACTTTCACTTGCATTGACTTGTCTTGTCTTGTGTCTTGTCTTGGTGTGCCCTGTCTTGAATTTAGATTTGGATTTGGATTTGACTCTGTACCCGCACCATATGCTTCTAGCCATAGGCCTTAATATTCTTCTCCATTCTTTTATTCTGGTTCTGTGTTCTGGGGAAAGTGTATCATGTGATGCGATAATAGACGGAATGAACTGTTATGGGCATTATTTTTCCATTTTTCTCACTCCATATCACCTCATCTTCATCCTTGATCTCCTCTGCTCCACTTGCCAGTGCCATTGATATTGCCAAGCCAATGCCCATCATAAAAATGTACTGGATACTTCCAGCATTCTTTTTCTTATCGTTGTTTCTTTCTTTCACCATTCAGTATTTTTCCCAAAATATAAAATAGAAAATAGAAAAGTGTGCAGTTTTGAGTTTACAACTGGTAAGGGTGAAGATAAAAGATGTGCAAAGATAGATAATCTCATTTGCTCTGGAATTTGGTGTTTGGAATTTGGATAGTTTTTTCTCTCTCTTTTTTCTCCTTTTCCTACTTTTTATTTTCCCTTTCTTATTTTTTATTTTTTAGTTTTGTTTAGTTTTTTTCTCGGATTATTTTATGCTCTGGAGGAAAATCTAAACATTGTTTAGTTTTCTTGATAAAAAAAAGATGTAATCTATTGTAATTTTCATCTTATAGATCTTGTTTCATACTCCTATACTCTTTTATTTTTTGTGCTTCATATTCGGACTCGATGACTTTAGAGTTTAGAATTTAGACTTCAGACTGTAGCATCTGTAATATAAGTGAAGTGAAGGAGGAGGAAAAGATAAAGTTGAGATTAGAATTGAGATTAAGTCCTTGAAAATAATGAGCAGACGGGAATCGGAATAGGAAGAGATAGGGAAGGAAATGGCGGAAGAAACTGAAGAGAAGAGAAAAGAGCGAGAGAAAGAGACTGAGTTAGTCCAGCACTCTATTATTTTTCATGCAGACGTGCATTTCTGCTCGTCATAATATAAAATATACGTACATCCAATATCCAAACATGTGAGATGTATCTGTCTTTCATCTACCACGCAGATGTTCAGTGTTCAGCGTTCAGTGCAAAAGTTTGGTTTTGGTCTAATTCTAGACTCTAGATATTCTGGATTATTCCTACTTTTGCTACTTTTTTTTCTCTCGTTCTTGATTCCACAGGGATAACACAGTAAAAATCGATATACCTTCTGCTTCTGCTTCTGCACGGTAGGATCGATCATTATTATTTTTATTATTAGCATCCTTTTACAACGTACAAAGTACAACGTTGTTTCTATTAATCTGAACAAATAGAGAGCTCATATAGATTTTGATCAAATAGGAACGGCGATATAACGTGTTTACGGAACGTGAATATCCACAGTAAATAAGGATATTGCCTCGTTTCAAGTTGCATCTGTGTTTTTTCCATGTTGGATTCTCCATTCTCGATGCCCGATGTTCAATGCTCGGTGCTCGGTGCTCGATGCAGTTGTTCTGTATTTCTGTCAATTTGTACAATATTTATGGCTGACTCCACTTGACGGTTGTTGGTTGTTGGTAGTTGCTAGAGCATGAATAAGGAATGGCGAACGGTGCAAGTACAAGAGTGTGTATACTGTACAATACATGTGAATTCAGGATTCGGGATTGTGGATATTGGATATGCTACATTTCAAGTCAAATTGGAAAGGCAATTCATACCCATCAAAATCGGTAGGCATGGTATGGCTCCTCTTGTATCTTTATTTCCATCTGCATCTTTATCTCTATCTTGGCGTTCATATACCAAAATAAAAAGAGCAAAAAGTCCTCCATCTTTTATCGTCTAGAGTCTAGAATCTAGAATCTAGAGATAGAAATATTAAGACACACTAGACAGTGATAAAAAACAAAAAATATTGAGGAGGATAAAACAAAACAAAATTGCACAAAAATGTGAAAATGGGAACATTAGCATTAAGAAAAACAGAAAACAGAAAAACAATTGGAGTTTTTGTGCTTTTGCTTCCGATGCTGCTTCTGCTTTCTCCTGAAAACAGAAATAGAAAAGCAGTAGCTGCACAAAATGATATTGTCTCTTAAGCAATAAAAGTAAAGTGAGAGAACATTGTTTTAGTTTCCACTGTTCACTGTTCACTGTTCACTGTTTTGTGTTTAGTGTTTATTGTTGTTGTTGTTTTCACACAAACAACAGTAGTCAGAAGTTAGTTGTGCCTGGAGACTGGAGACTAGAGCCTGGAGAATAGAGACTGGGCAAAACTTTCTTTGACGGTATCAATCTCAATCCTTTCATCGATGTAAATATAACTGAGCGGATTGGACTGGACTCTGAATTCTAGATTCTAGATTCTAGATTCTGAACTCTGGGCTCGGGCTCTTGATAATGGATAGTGGATAAGCAATCGTACATTGTATGGCGCGATGATAAGGAAATCCTGTCATTTCCACACTGGACCTCTAAAGTAGATTATAACTACGGCCGATCAATGCTCCATTATCTTGAATCTTGGCAATGCTGAATGCTGAACCACCAGTGCCAGTGCTAGTGTAGTGTCCACTGATTTGAGAATCATTCATTAGTATCTGTATTAGTATTAGCATTAGTATTTAGCAGTAACTCTTAATTCTCGACTCTTCCTGGCAGCAACTCTTTTATTCGCCTCTGACAGTTGCTAGTTGCAGTTGAGAGTTGAACAATCAACTCTCGACATGCGACTCTCGACTCTCGATATTCGATACTCGATACAATATGCTTCCTTTTCACAACTTTGTAATAACACTTGAAATCATGGTGTAGACTGTTCAAAGTACACAGCTTATGATGTACAGAAAGTTTGTAGACACTGCAAACTACAAACTAAATACTAAATACTAGAGGCTAGAGGCTAGAGGTTACAATAGATACAGATATAGACACAGACCGTCACAATACTCACAACTGATAAGTGATAAGTGACTCGCCTCTCTCAACTCAACTACAATATAATCAATATCATTATGGAAAACGGCTGAAGGAAATTGGATGTAGATGGAGAGTGAAAATGGAAAATGGAAATGAGCACAAAACTCGAGTAACATTAAATATCAATATTTTTAGTCAAACTTTTATTAAAAGTTTGAAAACGGCAAACTTTTAGAAAAAATCCCATTCCTTCTATTTTCTATTCCATTTATTCTATATATTCTACTAGAAATAGTTATCTTAATATTATGTATTTAGTATTGAGCATTGAGGATTGAGTACTTCAATTATTTTCTATGTTCCATTACCAAGGCTGACGTCTCCTTGTCCATCTGTACAATACACATTGTATTTATATTGATATTAATAGTGGACTACTGGAAGTTGACTGTAAACAGTAAACACATACAACCATTCAATGCTCAATACTCAATACGCTTACTTTTATTATTAGATCACCATTACTATTAAACAGCCCCGTGTTATTGATTTACACTTAGAGAGTGAAGAGCCGATATTTAGTCTCAACTCTCTACTTTCCGCTCGACTCAACCAACTCACAACTCAGCTCTGTGCTAACAACTTGTGCTCGTTTGCCCTCCTTTCTCTAATTGTGAGTTATGAAATCATTTGTATATGCAAGTAACACATACAAAAATTATGGAGCTAATAAATTTCCAAAATACTTATAGAACACAATAAAAATAATAATAAATAATAAGATTATTATTGTAGAAAAGGGGTATCAAAAAATAGCCTGTGAAATGGAATTATTATGATTTGGCATTTACTATTTATTATTTATTATCCAATACACCAAATCACTTGGATTTTGGATTTGGATCGGGATTGAGATTTCGAAATAGTGGTTCAATTATAGTTTATCAAAATGCTCGTGTATATTCGTATAAAACAAATGAAACATATTCTAGATAATAAATATAAATAAATGATATGGCTGTTGTACATAAAATTAAAGAAACCTCAAAGCTCGAAGCTCGAATCTCAAAATAGTCTATAGACGTCCGGAAATATGCAAAATAAATATTTATTGATCCATTTTTATCACTACATGTTCTTTCCGTACGAATGTGATTCTTCAATACTCAACACTCAATGGTCAAAAACTATTCTGTTTCTATTGTCGTTATGTATACATATATGTACGGTCGTAATCTTTGTGCAATTTGTACAAAGATCAGGCCGTAAGCCGTAACCAGTAAATAAAAGCCGCGAATTCATAAAATTTGGTTGAGAATTGAATTTGAAAAATAATTGAAAGAATTGAAAGTGAATAAAAATTGAAAGGAAATGCCAGGAGCAAAGAGCTCGTGTGGAAAGGAAGCACTTTGAAAAACCCTTTTTCTTTTTTTAATCCATTATATTTAAAGGTAAAATGTAAAAGGCAAAAAGTAAAGAGGATACAGAATGCCATTAGAATTCTTGTTCATAAAATTGATACTGATACCGATATTGTTCTGTGTTTTAACATTCAATATGAACGTACTACCAGCGATGATTTTGTGATGGTGTGTTGGCGTGTCGTCTTTAATTCAGCTGATTCCATCTTAGAACTTTTTGTTAGAACCGTCCACTGTTTTCCGTTTCCGTTTCTTTGTACTGTACTCTGAACTCTACTCTAAACTCTTGTCCAGCTTTGGTCACGAACCAAAACCTTTCTTTGACGGTGAAACCAAGAAGGAAAGTGCATAAACGAGACAAGGCTCTCACTTCGTTACAAGCCCAGTTAAGTTCAGTCATGTCATTCAAGCCATGTCAAATGTGCATGTATTTTGTGAAATTTTCCCTTGAAACAAAAGAAAACAACACGGATCGTGGTTTTTTGGCTTAGCCAGTAAAATTTGTAGATCCTAATACGTGTATGTAATTTTATAATGGTTCAAAATAATGGATTCAAAGTCAGAAACAACAATAATTGTAATGTAATAATTCGTAGTAAGTACATTGGAATGGCATTGAAATGAACCCCTGACAAATTGTATAAACATTCTTCCAAAGAATACTATACATTATACATTATTGTATTACTTTTTCATACCATCAGTGTTATTAATGCTGCCTTCATGCACTTTTTAAGGCCACTACAATTCATGCTATTTTTATACAGAGTCGAATTAGAAATAGTCCACTGTTTTATAGTTTGTAGTCTGTGGTGTATAATGGATAATGGATAATGGGCTGACGACTGGCAACCGGCGACTGACAAGTCATAGAGAAAGTCGTAACATTCGTGTGGAAAGTTGAAAAATTACATATTATTATTATACTTTTTAACCCAATGCCCAATGCAAAAAAAAGTTTATTTTGTATCCTTCAAATGCAGAAACTAGTGTCTAGTGTCTAGTCTCTAGTGCCAGACGCACGCATATGTAAACATATGTATGAATATGAGAAGAGAAGAATGCGCATACTTGATACTGAAATAAATGTGTAGTTTCTCCTCGTGCTGTGCATAAAACAGTGTGTAGTGTTTATTGTGTATTATCCTGAATAATACATTTTAATATCATCTCTAGCTAAAAATTGTACGCTTGGTTCTAGGTTCTAGATTCTAGATTCTAGATAGTGAAAATTCTCTACATATTTTATTCTTGATGTAACTAAAAGAGTAAGCATACAAACTAGAAACTAGAAACTACACGGAATTTTTATGGGAGTGCAAGAAAAATACAACCAATGAATTTAGAGGAAGAGTCAGCGTCAAAATAATGCTTAAGAATTCACAACCCCAAACTCAACTACTCTTTTACATGTACTATGTAAAACGTACAATTTTCAGTGTACATGTATCTAGAATCTAGCATCTAGTATCTAGTATCTACGACTGACCTAGAAATGAAACTTGAAGTTGATTCTAACTTTCACGTATAAAAAGCTATGCCTTTGCTCGGTGCCGGTGGACAAGTAGATAGTAGATAATAAACATGTACATTTTATATTTTACATAGTAAAAAGGAAATGGACAGAGTTGATAGCAAATAGATAGAAGATGGAAAAGATAGAAGATAGAAGATAGAGGTAGTGAATCTTCAGTGATGTGACTCGTGGAGACTCTAGACTCTCGATTCTAGATTCTAGATTCTAGATTCTGGTCTAGTCTCATCCACTTTTTAATGGATTGTCAGCGTCAACTTTGGTCGTAATAATGGGGAAATTTCGTTCTGCTCCTGGTTCACTTTAGTTTTTGATGATGATACTGTTACGGTTTTCATCTCCGTCACCCTCTCTTTCTCTGTCTCTGCAACTTGACTTGATATTCCATTTTCGGTTTTCCAACTGCACACCAATTATTTAGTTAGTTTGTGCATTATTGTGAGTGTCTGTCTGTTTGTGTGTGTGAAATTGACCCAATATTATGGATGTATATATCTACTGTATACAGTATACAGTCTGGTTCTGGTTCTGGTTCTGTTTTTGGTCGGCACTTTGAATGTATGATGTGAAAGAGAGTAGTTTAGTTTGTCGAATTCGAATTGGAATTTGAAGTCTAAGTTCTAATCTAGTTCTAGTAAAAACAACCAAACTGATACATCGTGCGTTCTACATAGTACACTGTAAATTGTACATGCGGCATTCTACAACTTTGTTTTGTATTCCGATGCTAGTTTTCCCCCATTCACCATTCACAGCTGTACAATGTACTTTTTTTTTGCAAACGAAGCCACTTTGAATACTCTTTATTCTGCAGCTATCATCATCAGCATCAGCACCAGAATCAGCATCAGCATTGTTCCCGAATTCTGTCGATTTGTATTATTTGTCATCATTAGAGATGCAAATAACAAATAACAAGTCAAGTTGTAAATTTGTAGGAAAATTTATTCAAGTGGAAAGGGATGTAGAAAAAACGTGGGGATTAACGTAACTCCACGCGCAACGATCAACGATGGAAAAACACGCTTCATTACAAAACCTTTTCAATAGCGGTTTTATTTGTATTACTTTGTCCATGTTGAAGTACTGAAGACACCAGAGGCACTACAAACCGTAATTAAGAGCTCCAAATAAAAATTTGAATCCAATAGCACTCACTTTCTGTTTTCCATTTTCGGCAATAAATTATCTGCATTGTTTTGAAATTGAAAATTGCAAGTTTTAAATTTGAAGCGCAACCGCATCTGAAATCTGAATAAGTATAATCCTATAGGAAATACCAAGTACCAAATTCCAAAATTTGACTCAAGTCTCAAGTGATTCACTAAAAGTAATGTCAAAACCTGGGACACACGACACATGAGATTCCATTTGCTGTTGGAAAGATGAAAGTACATGGATGAATTTGAATGAGTTTGACATGAAAGAAAGAGTAATAAATGTCTAAAGTCTATAATCTACGTAATTACAGCAGAAAATGTACATTGCACATTGTACATACATTTAATTGCGAAAAGGATTTCCTCATTCCTTTCAATACCACTCGCAATTAGTAATTCTTATAGCACGCTCCATGCTCCATGCTCCATCAAAAACAGAAAAAAATCCACAATTCCTTCTTAGTTGTTTGTATATGAATAAGATGGAATAAAAATGGAGAAAAGGAAAAATACTCTTCATTTGATGTATTTTGTCTAATCTTGTAATTCTAATTTTCAACTCTCTTCCGCTTTCAACTTCTGTCACTACTTTCTACTTTCACTATTTCAATTTCTATTTCTATTGCTTTTGTACAATGTACGACATACGAGATGCGACAGATGAAAGGATGACAGTGGAAGTACTGATGTACGCTCTTCTGTATCTATTTTACAATTTATATTCACACAAACAAACGTATAAACAATTGAACTCATTAGTTGTTAGAACTTGAAACTTGGAACTTGGAGCAAGTTGTGAAAGTAACGTTGAATTACATAGACGAGCAAGAGCAAGATCTGTAAGAGTGTGTGTGTGAAAACTGAAGATCATGGAGAATTCTGTAGGAAGGAGATTAATTTATTTAATTTTCTCTTGTATTCAACCTTCAACCTTCAACTGTCTCATGTCTCATGTCTGCTTTGAGCAGTCTCTTTCACTTTCACCGAGTGGCTGAAATAAATGTGTACAATGTACAATGTGACAGTGCGCTTACTGTTAACTAAAATTAAACAGAAGAGAGACAATTATATGGAAATGTATACTGTATTATTATTATTATTATTTAGTGTAGCAAATTAGAAATTACAACATACTTGATTCAGGGAAATGCAGGAATTTCAAAATCACAAATGGAGTAAATAATAAATAATAAAAGAGGTTGCATTATTACTTATTACTGGCTCAATTTTCACTTTACACTGCTAATTTACCATTTGCAATTCACGCTGGTCGTTTAATCATCCTTAATTTACATTTTCCTATGCAACGAGCAAAGAGCAATGAGCAAATAGCAAATCTTTTTACTTGTTTAAGAACTCGAGGAAAATTACATGGCAGCATTGCCTTGGTAATGATAATGGCCAAGATGTCACAGTCACAGTTCAGAGTTTCTCAAGTTATTTTTAACTCTTTAATTCTAATAAATATTTTTTAATTATTTTCAAACTCTCAAGTATAGAGTTTAGAATCTAGAGTCTAGAATCTAGAGTATAGAGTATAGACTAAAGAGAAATTGTTCATTCTACAATTAGAGTTTGTAAATATTCATGTCTCGTACTCCTATTCGTATTCTAGTTCCTATTTTTCCTACATATCCATTTTACATTTTACTTATAGTACGTGAGACCTCATTTTTATTCAGCTCCTCCTCCGCCAGTTATTATCACTGTTGTAAATAATCTTTAATTTAATTTAATTTAATTTCATGGTATGTAAAATATTAAATATGCATGATACATACATGCATACATATGTATACATACGCTGCATGTAATCTTAAATGTGGTATACCGTATACGGTACAAAGCAGAGAGCGACGCAACGGAAATTCGTAAAGGCACGCGAGGTTGAGCTCCAAATCCAAATCCAAGTCAAAATCTTTGCTCCAAATTAAATTTGCAGCATTGTGCAAACTACAGAACTACATTTGTACAAAAAATACACGAGCCTTGAAGCTACTATCTGCGCCTTGCTTTTAGTAAATGATATTAGACATTACGGTCTACTGTCTACTGTATAATGTCTAATGTCTAATGTCTAGTCTAGAGTCTAGAGTCTAGAGTCTAGAGTCTAGAATCTAGAATCTAGAGTGTCTAACGTATGTAAAGTTTCGTGAGAATGTGGTTGTAAAAGTAATGAAAGGGTCATATCAGTAATAACATGTAATAATAATGTGATTTATTGGATTAACCTTGCAAAAAATGGAATGATAATAATAATAATCATACCTTTTTTTTCTCCTTTTGGTTTTTTACACATAGATATAGATTTGGATCTAAACGACCCAGAGTTAGCAGAAGCAGCGACTAAAATCCAAGCAACCTTCCGTGGTCATCGTTCAAGGTCCAAAATGGCTCAAGAGGAAGAAGTCATCGATATAGATCTAAATGATCCTGGTAAAATTTTACTTATTACTTAGTTTTTACCTTTATTCTCAGTTCTCACTCCATCTATTTTCCATTTCCTCCATCAATTCATCTACAATCCAATCCAATCCGTCCATTGAATTTCAGCCCAAATCCAAACCTTTTTAATTCTCTATTCAACCTACACTCTTTTACCTTTTTACGTAAAATCTGAAACTCGAGTTGAAGTTGGAAGTGGAACACGAGTAACGAGTAACGAGTAACTAGTAACTAGTAACTAGAGGTTGGTGGCTGGTAGTTCTTTTTCTTTGTCGACTTTGACACTTTTTACCAAAGGTGCTTTCTCTTTGATCCTCAGCCTTTGGCTTTGAGCTTTGGGCTTTGGGCTCGGCTGCTAGTTGCTGGTGTGGTGTGGTTTGGTCTGGTCTGTCCTTGAGAACTATATACAACTATACACACGAGAACTCAATCTAATTCAACTCCATTATCATTACCCGCACTATACCTTGAATTTGTATTGGTAGTTTCTAGTTTCTAGATTGTACACTGTACACTCGTCACTGGCTCCCTAATGTCTAATGTGTGATGTAAAGGGAAGGGAAATGTGAAACGTAAAAGTGTAACTCACTACATATACATTCACATCCAAAGTTACCTATCTACAATATATTATGATATATGATATTCATATAGAATATAGAATGTAGAATGTAGAGAAAATCATAATAAATTGTCATATTATTATTCATGGAGCAAGGTGAAAGTCTCATTCCTCTTGCCATTTCCCCTACAAATTGAACATTGTAGATTGTAGATTGTACATTTGTACAATGTGTACAGACTAAATGTCATTATGATTACTATATTATGAAAGTGAGTGTCATGATGAAGGTGCATTAGATGCGAGCAAATTGTGAATTGTTCAAACTCTGGCTCTGGCTCTGACTCCAACTACAACTACAACTACAGGAGCTACCATACTGCTTGTACATTGTACATGTCAAACTGCTGTATTTTGTACTGTAGTCTGTACATTGTAGATTGTAGATGGAGGAAACTCTTCATGTCAATTATTCACTTTCACCATTACATATTACTACGACGACTGACATTATGGTTACAGAGGCAACTAGAAAGTAGCAAATGGGAAAGTTTTGAGGGAGCCAATAGCCCATTCAGATGCATACGTACTGCATATTGCATGTGATATAAAACATAACGTCAAACGTAATATAATGGGAAGAAATGAGAGAAACCTACTCGTACTTATAACTTATATATGAACACACCACACATTGGGAATTAAATACAATGCAGCAAATACAGGAGCATGAACAGTGAACAGTGAACAGTTGGGGAGCTGGAGAAAAGCACTCACATTTGCCGTCGTATTCCTACTCCTCACAGTCAGAAAAATTTAGTCCAATACTGTAGAAAGGCACCAACAGTAAAAATACCATACATTTTGCATGATATCACATACAATTTCAACTGTTTTACAGTATGTCACATTAAAACATTAGCGATTTTATGTGATTTTGAATGCACATTCAAATTTGACAACACTGTATTGGGGCGACTTGAAACAACTTTTAATAGTATCGTGGAGTGGGGGCCTTTCTACGTGCGGCTTAACTCCAAATCACATACAAAATCGGGTTTTTGGTATGATATCACGTTAACTTTTATGTGATCATGGAGTTAAAAGAATTTTCTTTTCTGTCTGTGTACTAATTACCATGTACATATGCTAATCTCGCATCTCAACTCAATCTGTTTTATCTCTTCTATTAGTGTTTGCTCAGATAATACTTGAAATTTGAAATGATGAAAATCGAGAACTAATATATATAATATGATGATTTGTGATTTTCTATGTATAATGGTATATTCTTAATTTGATTGTACCTATATGTTTATATCTATGCCGTAGACAGACACCTATAGGTTTATAGTTTATGTTTATTATCATCCTGAATTAATGGTATAAATGGTAATGATTTATGTCTTGGAAATTGGAAGTTTGCTCTTAATGTGCTAGAATCATAGTACAGACGTTTTTTTTATTGTCTTTGTCTTTCTCAATTTCATTAGAATTTCATCGACGCAAGGAAACAGAGGGAAAAGATTATTATTATTATTGCGTTTTACGGCAGTGTACGTATACAGTGTATGTATGTATGGTGTATGCATACACCATATGTACGAATTATATATAATATTATATTTATTCTCAGAGATATTTACATATGCATAAATACGTACATACATATATATCATAGGAATATCGTGATTATAGTTTTGCCTACGGCATGAACATGGTAATAAATTTATTGCAGTTACTATAATATTATATATATATACTGTAGTAACAAAGGGTTCTTTTGCGAGACAGTAAAATTTCCATATAGTTAACAAACGGAAAACTAGCAGAAGTTTTTTTTTTTTTACTTTTTTAATGTAGACTCCTCTCCCTACGTATACAAGTTGTCTTTGGAAAATCAATGCGTCATTGAATGAAGGATAGCATCATCATGTCCCATTCACAAAATCCCAATACACGCAAGTAGAGACAAACTATAATATTATGCAATATGCAACAGTGAAAATGATAGTAGTCGAAATAATACAATCAAGGAAAGAAAAAAACGAAACGACATATCCTCGTAGGGTTTTTTTCCTAATTTGTTTAAGTCAACATTAAAGTTGTTTAAAGTTTACATTTTGCTATTCCATATATATGCATCTTTTGTTATCGTGGAAAAGTATAAAATTTTGTCATTTTATCAATAACTGGTGATATGTGGGATAGATTTTTCTGGCAATTAAAAAATAAGATATTTCATGTTTCACCTTAATTATATATATTTTTAATGATAAATCAATTTTGGGTATTAGTTATACATTTAAATGTAATACAAAGCTGATGGTTTATAAAATTAATTGTTACCTTGTTTACTTTTGTTTTTGTTGCCACCTTTATTGAACTATTAGGTATTCAATTTTATGCAAACAAGCTATAAACTACGCAGTAAATATTTTTGAGAAATATTTGTAAGAATTAAGAATGTATAATATTATATCCAGCATCCAGCATCTTTTCTATTGTAAAAAAAAGAAATAACTGTGATCAACAATGATTCCCCGTTCTTTTCTATATTATTGAAGCGTCTATACTCTAGAACATGTAATACATAATTGCCCTTTGGAATTCCTGATATGTACTATGTATTTTGCATAAAATATGAAATACACAGCATATAAAGACCTGAGAAAACAGTGTATTGTATTCTAATTTTCTGCGTAATGAAGTAGCAACATCATTAAAAGAAACTACAGGGTGTAACTATATTATGAAGTTGTGCATATGATATTATGAGACCTAGTAGGAGTATTAAATTAAATTCTTCAGGCTCTTAATTATTGTAGCATTTAAGTGCGTGCACGTATGCATGTATGTAGTATGTAGTATGTAATACATCTCATTGCATTGGTTACACGAAGAAGGTGGAATAGTAAAAATTCTTATTATTTTTGATTTTGCTTTTGTTTCTGCTTTCTTAACTACTGAACCCCATACAAAAGACACACATATATCTGAGTTTGAAGATATAGTATACTAGTTGTACATTTGTACAGTATTAAATGTCTATATAACCTCCTGATAAAGGGTAGCTTTATTGTATTAATAATAATTAATAATAATTGTGTTATTACGCGTCGACGTCCACTTGACCACATTACAATTTCGATAGACTATATTATTATTATTATAGGCAACAGTGGGAATGAACTCAATGAATGAATGAGTCGTAAACACGTTGAGTGCATAACATAACTGCGGAATTTACTTGTGACAGATAAATATCAAACATCCTTTTGGTCTACTATTGAATACATTTTTCATATAGAATTGTTATGATGATATTGTAAAGTAACGTGACAACTTGCCGTTTCAACAAGTTCTTCGTTCATCTCCATTCACTTTTTTCAGGTATTTAGGTTGTTGTTGTTCTTGGTCGAAAGTGTGTAAAAGTGTACGAGTTTACTACGATTCACTTACGTATTGGTTACTTGGTTTACCAATATGAATTACATTTATAATATACAACGAAGAATAAGACAAAGTCGACGAAAGAGAGAACGGTAATATGCGGCAAAGACTCGTGTGCACTTGTAAGACAAATGGCCATATGCTTATATACATGTTATTACCCCTTATATTATTACAATTATGAATGAGTCATATAGGATACGGAATATGGGATACACATACAAGACTGTATACTGTTTATTAAGTCAATGGAATTCTACAGAAAGAGTAAGAGAGGGAGAGAGTAAAGACAGACAGAAATGCTAAAACGTTCTCAACTTTGGAGAATCCCAAGTTACACACTTGCAGTAAAATAGGCCAGCATGAGGAAAGAGTCAAGGGAATTATATACAATACAATATACAATAATAATAAAACGGAACTGTATAACCGGATGTAGTGCTCAAGAATACTAGATTCGTATACATACAACTCTATAGTATCCTTATTGTTGTAATATATGTAGCTGTGCAGAAACCATGTATATACATATAATATTCATAATATGCATACAGCTTCATCGCCATCCTGAAGAAAACATCCACTTCGTTTTACCTGTTTTTGTTTTTGTAACGTAGTGCATGTAGCTGAGTTGAGGATGTCGAGGGGGGCTGATGATGATGACGTGTTCTTATTCTTTATTTACAAAGAGATTATTAAAGTATTTCTTTATTATTATGTATGTACAACTTTGTCTTTCCATATTATCTTGTGCAAAAGTATAATAATAATAATAATATAGACTTTAGCAATATATCCTATGCTTATATGTAATAGAATAGAATATTAACAACTACTGCTATACTATGCAAAAATTAGATGTATATAATTATAAGCAAATTGTACTGCATACATTTTTATATGTACATTGTGAGGGTGGCAAAAATTTGTTGCTCGCATTTATGCGTAACATATGTACTGTCTATTCTTTTAGAAAGTTCCTCTCAACTTTCGCGCTCTCCATTTGTTTGTATGGAGAATTCAAAAGTTGAGAGGAACTTTCTAAAAGAATAGACAGTATGTAGTACGTTACGTATTTACCGCTATTTGAAACTCTATAAAATATGAAATGTGCATGAATCATGATTCGTTGTTTTGCTTTCAGAGTATATAGTTTTTTATTGCTAAGTTTTATGCCAAACATTATATTTTTCTAGTATTTACTGTATTACTGTTTTACCTACAAAGACTTTTAAAAAAATAAAATGTGTTCAATAGATGTCCATCAAATGAAAAAATATTCCAGATTTAATTTGAAGACTGTTGATCAGAGTTGTTGCTCTTGTACATAATATAATTTAAGATAAATAAGGGTTGCTGTAGAGTGATTATTGGAAAATGTTGCCAATGTAAAACATACAAAATTGACATTCTGTGCCTAGTCATTCATACTAAAATACATAATCAAAAAGTCGTATGATCTTTATAGCTCTACAATATATTGAAACAAAGTGTTTAGAAAAGTTAATCTATTATAGCTTTGACATGACACGTTTACTAAAACTATGCCCGCGCTTCGAATTTTTTCAATTCGTGTTCCAATAAAAAATTTATTCCCACATGACGTTGTCATTGTCATTTGATTCATGTCTACATTATACAACATACTCTAGACTCATGATAAAAAATAAACTAAAATGACATAATATGCGCTCTGCAAAATTTGTGCAGCAAAAACGAGACGGAAAACTGTAGTCTTCAGTTGATTCAGCAGAGATTTACATAAATTTTCATCAAAGACGCTAGTTTTTATTATTTAAATGAAACTTCACATACTGTTAAGTAATCAGCAGTAAAAGTTACATATATAGACTTGTAGATCAAGTAGTAGCCAAGATACAAGAAAAACACAAGGGTAGTAAATTTTAGGGTATTTTGGATTTTGACTGATATTGCAGTCCGAATTCAGTACTATGGGACAGTTTAAAGTTCAAATAAACTGAGTTCACTCTCCATTCGTCCTATTATTTTATATTTTTGACTTTTGACACATCATGTAACGTGCAGCATAAATTGCCGTATGTATTACACATACACATCCGAACCTCAAGTTTTTAATTATTCATACATCTCTAATCTCTAAATAATTCTCAAGATACTTTTGCAGTAACCTTGTATTTGGTGGGATAGAATTTCTTTCTTGTGTAATCATTTTAGCTTTAGTTTAGTTTTGTTAAATGTTCCGTTGACTTTTAAGATGTATCTCGATTTTGAATTTCAGACTATTATTATCAAAGTGTTACTGAATAGGATTACAATCAACTATTTATTGATGTTTTGGGTGGAAAGCGTAAACTATAGAGCGAGAGACAGAGAAGACAACACAGGCAAAATTCTACATATTAATTGAACGAATAAACAGTATTTGCATAAAAGTCTCATGAACGTATGATATTGTTTTCCCCAACAAATAGAAAATTAGTAAGATTACCTACAGCTGTGTGTACACGTCTAAAAGTTTATCTTTTCTTGTAATATTATTATAAACTTTTTTTCACACACTTAAGATTCTGTTTTGTTAAGAGTTAGTGGAACATTTAGACTATTTAACACGTGGAATTTTTATGTCTGTGTTTACCAAATAATTTTTTTCTTTGTTTACATCACTTAGCTGCACATTGTATTTTTTACCATGCATGCTGAAAATAATAAACATGGGGCAAGAAAAGTTTAGATTTGGAGCTTAAGTCTAACAAGAGGGTTGATAACGGACTGTATTGAGATGGTACTTTAAACTAGATATGTCCGATTTTAAACCCATAACTCATAGCATACATGTTTTTGTTTACTTGCCATATCTATTCATTATTCATGCAGTGTGGATTATTTTGTGAAACATGCTTTAATATTTACAAAAAAACTTTTAGGGAAAGTTATTATAGTTTGTTGTAGCCTTTTGATATATGTAGTAGAAAAGAAATTGTAGGAACCTTTGATTTGATTTAACGTTGTTCAGTATTATGATTACAAGTAATAACGTTGTATTTATCATGCAATTTATCGTAAGAAAGCGAAAATTTTGGAAATGATTATTAAATATTGATCAAAATAAAACCCTTCGTTCTGCGTACATGTGTACTTTCACTTAAAAGCTTTTACACTGATTCGTGCACATATGTGCTGTCAGGAGGTAACATTTGGTTCAACTCGTTTTCATTTTAAAGAAAATATTGATTAGTAGTCATTATGGATTCCAGATAATGACAATATGACAACCCCATTGATGGAATGAAACTCGGGTTTTTCGTAACATGTTTGTAACAGTAATTAAAGTTTCTTATGATTCGTTGTTCACTTTCCTATATCGTCGAATATTATTTTGCATTTGTCTCTTCATAACCTACAATAATGAATAATGAATAATACTAGAATAATCATATATCATCATTTTATAAACAAACTATCTGTATGATTATGATGATTTCAAATCAACTAAAATATGCATTCCTTATTCTTGTATTATGTTTCAAAAAGGCACAGAAATTTAGTTTTATCTAAATTACAATGTAACCTAAAGTAAACTATAACAAACTATCTACGCACATGAATATTTACGGATTTACATAAAGGAAACTTGAACAAAGAGTTGTCTGTATTATATACCTTTGAGTCATCTATAGGATATTTTTCCAACAAAGAGACTGTGTATGTGCAATCCGTGTTGTTACCTGTGCAATAAATGCTGTGCTTGATAACTATCAACCATGATGAATTCAATGAATCATCTTAAATTCTTGCTAAATTATTCATCATCAAAGTTTTGTATATTATTAACTACTACAGCCAACTTTACTGCATTTGACTGCTGCTAGTTGCTAGACACAGAAATATGCAGGCATGTACATTACAATACATTTGCCGGGAAATAGGAGAGAGAATGAAAAAAGCAGTGCATGTGTGTGCAAGAGTGCAACATTGTAAATGGTTAATACAGATCTTACTTCATTTTTGTGCAATGTTTCATCCCACGAAACACAAATGGATGTCTTCACATTATTCACGCCATGATAAATATGACATTGATATTGAAGAAAAAAGGACTGTATTTTTTATTTTACGTTGCTTGCTGATTTCAGCATAAAGTATGAAGACCTTTTGGACACTTTTTAAAAATAAACAGCCTAATCAATAGAAGGAAGAATAATAATAAAACAATAATTCAGAGTTTAAAATTCACTGATAACCTTAAAACATTTTAAACAAATTTTTTTGTAGATTACTCATAGCTCGTATAGTCTATAACGGTTCGTTGCCTTCAATTCCTTCTGGTATTCACAACTATGATGCGTCTCTTCTCCAACAATTGCTTAGTTTATCGGAACTGCTTTCTTTTTTTTTGTAATGTTTTATGTATGCCAAATGACAATAACAATATCACCGTGTTTTTCTCTAATGAACCAAAAGAAATGTAGAACTGAATCTCTGGTTCTTACATTTGAATCTACTGTCCATAAGGGACTCTTTGAACAAACACGGTTTCAGAAATTTAGTGCTTTGTAAATGTCTATATTAATTATAATTATGATATGTAGAAAAACTTGAAATTGGAACTCTTTCAATAGAATTTAAATACAAAACTTGTAAAACCATGGTATTGTAATATGAGGAGTTGGCCTAAAATAATAGTGGTCACTTGTAACACAGCTATAACTATTCATGTGCATTTTTAATTGTGGTACTCTAAAACTTTGACTTTTATATGTTGTCACCGTGAATCGTGAACGTGAAGTAGTGTTAAAGTAAACTAGAAAACAAATTCACCTTAATGGAAACCACTTGGTGGAATTCCAACATGGAATTTAAGTACTAAAATCCAGAGAACAAGCGACAACCCGTTGTACTGCATTTTGATACCACGGAGAAAGTTTACCCCTTTCACTGCCCAGTATGTTTTGGAGTACGCAGTGTATAAGGGAGCTGCGGGTAAAAATGAGCCACTCTGTATTTTCTCCGTCACTCCCAAACGTTTGGAACTACAAAGATAA
>JAQGBH010001580.1:0-31144 GCA_034698265.1 Sminthurinus aureus | reverse complement strand
ATTTTGGCCTAATATGAGTTCTTGAAATGTGCTAATTTGATTACAAAACTTGTCATATTAGGCCAAGTCTTCCCGGTTGGAGGATTGCTAAAGTAATTTCACATAGTTCAATTCCTAAAAATATCAGCATTCTTATTCTGTTATGTAAGGTGATCTCAATGTTTGATTGTTTGATTGATAATGATTTGAAATGATATGATTTGAAATGTGCTCTTGTCAATTGTCAACCGTTTGTGTTTTGTAGTTTGTAAAGTTAGAATAGTGAGTGATGTGTAATGTGTAAGGGAAAATTGTTGTGGTATTTGAGATTTGAACTGTAAACTATAAACTGCGTGTGTGTTTGTGCTTTGTTGTTTATTTTGTTTGTTTTGGTAAGATATTTAAGTCATGTTAGGGAAATTCCATAGATATTTTAACAACAGACCATAATTTTCGCAACGTTAGGTAATTTTGAAGGAGGAGGATTGAAGAAAGAGATCAGTTGGTCAATTTATTGTTAGTGCTCGTTAAATAATTAAAAGTTACTCCAAGTTTTATCATACATGTGTGAGCAGTGAGCATGTGTGTGTTATTGTTGTACAATAAAACAATAAGGAAATTTTCAGCATTCCCTTTGAAAATAAAGTAGTAGATTTATATTTCATATCCCGTTTTCCGTATGTACATTTAATGGCAGTCATTTGTCTTTGTCTTTGTCCAGATTCCAGATTCACACAAACGGAGCACAAAGCAAAGTATTGATATGATTCATTGAGTGAATCGCTACACGAAATTTTCTCATTACTGTATGTGAATATCTCAATTTTGTTTATTCCTGAGTAGCTGGAATATTTTATATAGAAACTAAAGTTGGTGTGTTTTGATGATTAATGATTATGATTACAATATGAAACAGTTTTCTTAGTGCTGATAATACGACAGCATAAAAAATGTATGGTAATAAAATTGTCCGGAACAAGAGCTTTTTTTTCAAATATCCTCATTTATGAGAAAATAGTAAAAAATAACATTTCAGCATTTCTTTCTATGATTTTGAATCATGTATCATGTGTGAATCAAAGGTAATTATTAAATTATTAAATTAGCAGTATGAGAATTTAGAATTGAGAAACGTCGACTTTTTTCTCCTTTGCACTTGAATGTTGAATGAAAGAAAATCTGCTCATGATATTTTATTACAATAATCCTTGTTTTTTATCAGAAAAACAAAAGGTTGTAAAAATTCACAATAGAAAAAATCGTGTGATTGAATTTTAATTTCAAATTTCAAATGAAGGAAATGAATCCATGAGAATTTGAATTTCGGATTTTGGATTTGGATTTTAAGGGTACTTAAGTCGTTGAGATTTAATAGTTTCCGTCGAGAAGGTTGTGTCCAGAGACATTTCTGTAGTCCTCGGTTCCTGGAGGTCGGATCCAGTTGATTCTTTGAGTGGGCATCTCATCGGGGTATTCGGGGTAGACTGGGCATGGGCGGGGTTTGGGAAGGATTGGGTAAAGACATGGGCATTCGGTGTCAAGGGGAACTGGTTGTCCGATCCAAGTGGCTCGTTCCTCATGATCAGAGATATCTTCAACGGTCAATGGATGAACGAGGATGGACAAATTTCCATGGTTTTGCATGTTCCAGGCGGTGGCTGCTGGGAAGGAAGTTTTGTTACAGCACAATTCGTATTGAGTGTATGGATGTGGACCGTCCCAACCCATGTAAATCTGTAATGTAAATCAAATCAGAGGGAAATTATTATCAATTTCAGGAGCAAACGTAACAGTACATTTTAGGTTAATTTTAATTGGAGAAGCAAAAAAGGAGAAAAAATCTTACAGGTCCGAGTGAACATTGTGGAAGAAATCCCTCGTTTATCCTTTGTCTGGTGGCAATTCGGAAAGTGAGCGCCTCATTTATCTGTCTTGGGTTCTCATCAAAAATGTAGGTGTGGAAATGATAGGCTTCAATGTCCTTTTCAAAGTAGACTGCGGCACTCGTCAAGGCGATAAATGCGGAGACTAATAAAACTGGGAGAAACTTTGCCATTTTCACTTTTGATTTGAATCAGAGATGAATCTGAGCTGAATTATATTTTTGAATGTGAATTAATTTTACCCCGATTTCGCTTTTATACTTTTGTCCCACGCGAACAATTTGCATCATTAAAATATTTGTTATCTATTATTACGTAGATAAATTTCATCGTTAATTGGTGTGTAATTCATTTGTATGTTGTAAAGAGTAGTGTGAAAAATTGATTGGAAATTTCATCATAGTTATTACTTGATCATTGATCATTGGTCATGATACTTGAATAGTTAATAGTCAATAGTCAATAGGTGGATCTCTTTTATTGGTGTTGATTTGTAAATTGTGATAAGAATTGTTAGATATTTGCGGGAATCTCATGTACAACTTGTGTACAGCGCAATTGAAATACAGTTGCGAATTTCTTATCAAATATCAAACCAACAAATAATAAACTAGTAAAATAATACACAGTCAACAGAAAAAAGAGAGTGAGTGGACGCACTTGACTTTTCAAGAGTTAGGAAAAATGATGATGATGATCAGATCATTAGTTTAATCATGTTTAATTTGTGTGTGGGGAAACCAAATGGAAATTAAAGTTCATCATCAATCAAGAATCAAAAATCCAGAGTGTGCGTATAAAATAAACAAAAACACTTGACTCTCTTCAATTCGTCAAGAATCAAGAGATAAATAATTAACAAGTTTGATCAGGTCCAACCCCAAAGCAAATTCACATTAATTGAACTTGTTGGTTCATATAAATACAAAAATACAAAATACATACATTCAAATACAAAATCGGAATGTACAATCTTTGACAAAATTGCATGTTCATCACAATTCATTCGATTTATTTATACATTTTTACGCAGGTTATGAGAAGATTTAAATTGCAATTTCCACTCCAAAGCTCATTTGTTCCTATTCTTTTTTTTTGTTTGAAAACAAACTGAATGAATTTTGAGTTTTGAGTTTTGAGTTTTGAGTTTTGAGTTTACATAACAACTATGAACGTTTTTCTGCCGTAAAATTTCCTCGAAATTTCATTTTCAAACTCTAAACTCTAAACTCTACACAAACCAACAAATTGTACTAAGAACCGACGAGGAAACGCCGTTTTATCATCAATCATGAAATTTGAAATGTCCATCGCCCATTCTTTGGTAAATTCAATTTACACCTGACAAAATCTACAGTCAACAGTAGCCATTAAATTTGATGAATTTCCAATAAAATTTCCACCCACATTGTCAAGTTCTGAAAGTCTCTGCCTCAATTCTGAATTTTGAATGACGAAGGAAATTCGTGGGATGGGATATGATAATAAGTTTCCGTGTAAAATATCTCAATTTGTTCATCCCCATAGATTAAACATAGTTTTACCTGAAAATCTCAAAGCTCCTTTATGTGCAGCTGGAACTGGGACTCCTTTTCTTTTGTCTTCAGGTCATGGTTGACAGTTGCCGTCTCAATGCCAAAGGTGGCTGAAGAAGCCACCCAACGTGATCAGATGATCAGTGAAACATTATTTTTGACTTCATCTTTTGGTTTTGTCTCAATGCTCAACCTACTATTTTTTAATCCCTCGTGAGAATTTTGAAACTCGGAATTTTGCTTGTCTTTGTCATGTTTCATCGTCATTTCATTGCAATTCTCAAGTCATCCATTTCAAAAGTGTATGCAAGTTCCAAATGGAATAGAGCGTGAATTTCTCTCTCTTGAAGCTTGAAATTAAGCTCACCTTCGATATTGATTGTCTAAATATAAAAGGTAAAAATACATTTTGTGGTTTGATGTGGATTTTGAACTATGGACTGTGGTTTTACCGATAGATAGAAAATAGAAACAAACTTGTGTCAATTAATTAAAAAATAATTATTACTTAAAGTAAAGTATCCTGTTCATGTGCACATTTGTGTTCATTTTGTATCATAAACTGTTAGCTGCCAACTCATGAATGCGAAACTCTCATTTGTATCTCATTTTACTAGAAAATGTGTACACAGAAACAGGAAAAGCTCCTTTTGCTGAGACGAAATGGTGGTTTTACGGGTGATACTTTTTTGACGTTAGCGAACAAAGTTGAGCGGTTTTGTAATTAAAAGTACAAAACAATGACAACCACTAATACCATCAGGAAAACGGAAAACCACTAATGAATATTGTTAAAAATTAAAAATATAGTTAACGTTATCGAGTTTTCTCCCAGGAACTAAAACCGCAATGACGGTTACGATAACAGTGTCAACGAGAATGCAGAAGCCGTTATCGTAGGTGTGAAATGAAGGAGGAAAAATTAAGATTATTTAGGAACTATAGGCAACTAGGCAAAGGAACAAATTTGACTGTTAGTCGTAAATATAAATCAAGCGGCTAGTTTGAAATAAGCTCAAAGTCTATAGTAATTTTTATTCGGAAACCGAACACTGGTAATTGGTAAATGATCAACAGTTAAGCATCAAAATACGGGATCTCTATCGACGGCTCTGAGAAGAAATCAACTGAATAAACGGAGAAACTAAGGAAATCAGGTTTGTTATACATTTACAATTCAAAGTTTCATTTTCATGAGATGTGTCATTTCTGTACTCATTTGGGCCATGAAAAAATGAGCCATTTTTTCCAAAATGGTTGAAAAATTAAAAGGACTTAATTTTTTGAGCAGGAGGAGTCAAAATGAAGCTCATTTGGATTTTGACCAGTTTGACATTTCTCTGGAGTTTTGTCCATGTCCACGGGGAAAATGTTGATGGTTTAAAAAATTCGACAGAGGTCATAGGTGCTCGTGTCAAAGGTCACAATGCCGTAGATGTAGATCTAGATGTCGATGGCGGGGACTTTCGGACTTGGAATTCTACTTTGACTTCATCAGCAGATAAGAACAAGGAAGACAATATTTCTCCTCAATTTCCCGTGGATGGACGAACAAGACGAGTAAAACGGGCACCGCCTCGTCGTGGCAGTAGAAATCGGGCCAAGAAACCATATGCTTCCAGATGGTCTGTTAGACCGAGACCAAAATACCTGAGCCCTTCCCCAGTCTCGAATCCAGGTCAGTGGTCAACAAGACTCCGAAATAGAGCACCAACATCTAATAATCCGACATCCAGTTCCAGTTCCAGATCCAGGACTTCAAAAGACCCTATGGGTGGATGGAAGGACGCCTTTGTGGAGGACTCGAAAGGTCAGGAAATGTATGTCAACTACCGAATGTCGGACATAAAAAAAGGACCCAAGGGCACGAGTGGACGTCATGTTGGTCTGACCCGAGTGGATGACCTCATTTATCATTTGAATCCCAGCATGACCAAACATAAAACTAATCCATCCTCCAGCATCAAAACCCACAATCTGGGTACTACAAAAGGTCGGCCGAATCACAAGCAAGGGTGGGACGCGGGACACATTATTCCGGCATCTATGGCAGGTCCTAACAAAGCCGCATGGAATTTCTTCCCTCAACATTACAAGCTGAACAGGGGTCGTTGGAAGAGCCTTGAGACCAAGCTTAGGAAGGCCCAGGGTGATGATGCTCGGACAGTGGAATATGAATTCAAATATCCACATGCCTATACAAACGTGCCAAAAGGATATAATTTCAAGGTAGAACCGCCAGTTCCAGGGATTAGAAATGGATATTACGCCAATGCCAATCCCGGAGCTCGGCGAGGTTAATTCAATTTTGTCATGATTCCGGATTCTGGAGGAATATTTACGAAATTCATGGTTTACGTAATAATAATTAAAATTAGCACTCATTTTATGGAATATCTCTACTTTTTAAAATGAAATTAAAAAACTTGATCATTTTCTTCCATTATAATTGATAATGTAGACTCGTAAGACATTGATTTCTTATTTTTGATTACTCTTGTTTTTTTCTCACATTCTGCTCATTTTATCAAATTTTATTCAAGTTCTTTTAGTCTTTAGTACTTTTTGTATTGGACATTTTTAAATAGATGATAGATGAATTTCTGCATTGTGCGTTGTGTGTGCACTAGAAATAGAACAGACAGACAGAAAAGGATGAATGTTTTTGGCCTGTTGGCTATTGTCTTTTGCGGATCTTCATCTCTGTTTTTGCCTGAGAAATTTCCCATGCTTTCCACTTGTACCAGTGTATGCCCTGTCCCATGGTAAAAGTTTCTTCTCTCTCTCGATAAAGCCCATTCAAGTGGGAACTTGCACCGCAGTTGTTGAACTGTAATGAAAAAAACATTTATAAATTGAGTAAATTCTAATTTGCCGTTTATCTTGTTTTAAAATAAGGATTAAAAATTTTAATGTGAAAAATTAGCAAAATTGTTTATTTATTCACTCATTTTAAAACAAAAAAAAATGTATGAGCGATTTTCAGTTATTGAGGTGTGTTGTTGTTACTGTTTTTTCCTCTGTTTTTACATCTATTAAAAAATTAAAAAGTGACCAAAACTTTTTTTGTGTCATAACTTACCCACCAGCCGCCCGGGTACTTTCTCCCACAATTTCCATCGCCAAGTTTATCATTGTCCTTGTCCCCTGTGGTAAATCTCATTCCATTCAGGGCGACAGCATCAACTGAGCCTGCTATCGAGTCTCCTGCACTCCCGGAAAATCCTCCAATTGACAATCGATAGAAGTCAGACACATCGGAAATGGAGAAATTGGAATATTTTGCAAATGCTTTGGTCCCTTGGAAATCTTCCAGTTCAATTCTCAATTCCTGATCCCTATTCTTCGTGAGAGTTCGAATATTCTCCAGGCCGAGCCAAAAATTCCCATCCAAAGAACCGAATCCATTTACATACTCAGACCAAGTTCGATTGAACTCTTCTCGAGGGCCAGATGATCTTTTCTGAAATATAGTCCATCCACCGCCATCCACATCCACGTCAAAATCACAAACAACTTGGAGGCTGGAGCTATTTTCATAAGGATAAATTGCCCATTTTCTTTTCCCGGTGACAGACTGTGTTTTCATGGCATCCTTACAACTTGTTGTCAGTGGACGAGCTACGAGTTACAAGAAAAGGGCATTTTTACAAAATTTAATTTTTCCTTTTTTGGTGAACGACTGTAAATTGTAAATTGTGAACGAAACTGTTTGGAATTCAGAGTTATGAGAAGATGTTCCAAAATATCATTAAAATTAGACAAGTTTTACCTGACAATGTCGAAGCTTCATTTTGTGAGCTTTTGTCTTGAGATGATGGCTGTTTTGGATGTTTCAATGTCAAAGGTGGTGTAAGAAGCCACACACCGTGATCAGCGGAAATATTACTTCTCAGTTCATCTTGACTTTGACTCAATGCTTTAAACTGTTTTTTTAACTCCTCATGAGATTTTTCAAGCTCTCGATTTCGCTTTTCAAGAGCTTCAAAATATTTACAAATCCCTCGTAAATAATCTGCTGGATTTTTGGAATCCTCCTCATCACTTGAGGACGAGTTTGTAACCACGGTACAAAAACAGAGTGAAAACCCAAAAATACAAACTACAAATAAACTCTTTTCCAGTTTGGCCATTTTCACCCACATCAACTTCAAAATATCAAAATTCCAAATTCAAAACTGATTACTAAGCCCTTTCAACTTATGCTTTTTTAATTTTGTATTACAAGTGATTCCCTTGTAAAGTACTAAAGTGCCATCTATGTGTAGAGGGAGAAAACAACACTCTCATTTAAAAGTATGGGAACATGTAATTCCGCGCCTAGTACATAGATGGCACTTTAGTGATTTCAAGGGAATCGCTTGTGATACAAAATTAAAAAAGCATAAGTTGAAAGGGCTTACTGATTACCTATATTTTCACTTGAGTAAAATTTGAATTCAAATGTAGTCAGACTTCGTAGTCGGAGTCAACAACTGAGTGTTTGTCTTCTCTTAATTCGCTCTTTAGAGATTGAAAATTAGAATTGCATGTCGCATACTTTTCTTTATCCCAAATTCTAACCAATAAGCTACATATTATTTGCTATACATTTATTTTGCTTCATCACTCAACTTTACACATGCTTTTTTTTAAAGGAGACGAGATAAAACAGGACCGGATTTGAGTCGGAGGATGTGGATAACTGATAGGCGAAACTAAAGACACAAAGGGCAATGTACAACATTGATATCTTTTACATTATACATTATATAGTCTGTTGCCTTGAATTTGAGATTGAATTTACTGGCAATTTTACCATCAAATATATAGTCGTCACAGTCTGTCCATTGCATCTCAAAAGTCAAACGTAAATTCAAAACTCCAAACTCCAAACTCCAAAATTCACAATCTAGTCCATTTTCCTATTGACTGAAAAAATGTTAGTAAAATGTAAAATGAATAGCAACCAGCACCCAACTTATTTATGTACTTTTAAACAAGCTCATTTCTCAATCACAATCATGCCATGAAAAAATGTCAATATAAATTATCACTAATCAATGTCAACTTGCAACTACTATGTTTTTAATGAATCTATATCACAAGCAAAATCTGTTTTTTTTTCACAATAGTTTCAGCTTTTTATTTGCCATAAGTCAAAATTCTGCAAATTCTTGTTGTGTATTCTGTAAAGTCAAGCTTGGCTGTATGCTGTTCATTGTACATTATACATTATACATATATAGTGCTTGTTTTAAACACCGTAAAAACTCCAAAATGACAATTTTCTACGGCTTCTGTTTGTTGACTGTCAATTTTCAGCGTCTAGTGTCTAGTTGAACCGTTCTGTAAAGATGATTTTATGCGGTAGTGGTTGTAATAGAAATCCGGGAAATTCCTCATGAGTATATTTTTGTCCACTCTTTTCATCTAATTTCGGTAGAGACAGTTGAAAATTCTGGACGAGATGTGTCAGCACCAGGAAAATTTCTGATCTCGCTAATTGCTCGCCCAGGCAAACCTACGCGATTAACGATCAAAAATCAAAACACAGAATATTTTAATATTTATAGTGTGTGCTTTCTTTATATAAATTGTTTTCAAACCACATTCAAGTATTGAAAATTGAAAATATAAACAAAAATATACCCTGCGCCCGTAGCCAAAAGGAAGAAAATTCTTGTGGTTCTTAATCACACTGATTTTGTTCCCATTTGTTGTTGAGAGGAATCTTTCCGGTTTAAATTGAAGTGGATTTGGCCAATTGTGTGGGTCCAAGTGAATTGCATAAATATTGGCGAGAACAGTCGTATGCTTGGGAATGATAAAGCCTTTGTAGTGAATATCCGCTGTTGCAGCATGTGCAGAACCAACTGGAGCGATTGAAGAAAGTCTCAGTACTTCATTAAACGTTGCCTCAACATACGGCAAACTGTGTAAACATTAAACATACAAACAAATTCATCATTTTCAATCTTTCAATTATGGAAAATAATTCAAATAATAATAATAATCGTAGAGAAAATTTTTTTACTTGTCTCGATCCTGTAGAAGAACAGCTCGAGTTCCCACTGTAGAATGAATTTCCTTGTGAAACTTTTCTTGGATTTCCGGATGAAGAGCTAGAAGGTAAACAGCCCAAGTGAGAGCGTACGAGCTGGTGTCACTTCCCGCGATGAACAGATCCATTAAAAGAACTATTAATCCATAATCTAGAACAATGTACAAATAGAATGAAATAGAAAAAAAGCTTTTTTACTCATATTTTTTTTGAATTTACCGGGAAAATATAAATATAAAAGAGCGGGAAATTATTATATAAGTATATGAATGAAATAATAAATTTTACCATCCATTTTTGAGCTGAAACTAGACTTTGGGTCCGACTCGTTGTTCAAACTTTCCTCCAAAAAGCAATCTATGAAATCCCGTGGGTTCTTCCGCTCAATCGTTCGTCGATGCTCCTTGACAACTTTTGAGAGGAATTGGAGCATTTCATCTCGAAATCCATTGGATGACGCAGGGAAAAAAAAAGGATATTTTTTACGAAAATCCACAAATCCCGGAAACATGAAGCCCAATGCGTTGATCCCTTTCAAAGCGTTGTCCATAAAACTGTGAGAGAAAGAAAAAAATCCAACTTTTACTGAAATTGCAAATCATTGAAAAAATTATAATATTGATGATTTTTTCACATTTTATTTTAGTTTATTACTAACTCTTGAAGAAGAGTCAATATTTTTTTGAGTCGCGGGTCATCAAATTCAAATCTTTCCCCGGCTACAATGGACCACATGACATTTAAGGCGGCAGAGTTAAAATGTTCCTTTGTTGAAACTGGTTGTCCTTTTGTAGCACCGAAACGCTCAACCAATTCCTTGGCCTCGGATAAAATGATATCTTCCATCGTCTTCTTTCCCCAACCAAAGGATTTGAGCGTTTTTAAACTGAACACGCGCATATCGTGCCATTGTTTGCCGTATGACATTTTCACACCTGAAAATCAATAGTCAAAATAAATTATAGAAAATCAGAGTCTCATCGTTTTTTGTTTATCATTCTGTATTCTGTGGCTACTTTTATTTTTTATTTACCATAGTTGAATTTTTTCCCGCCATAATTTTCGTCCGCAAATCCATTGTAACTGTATTTTCCATGGAGTTCATTGTTGGAAAATAATTCTCGAACATCTTCCACATTTTGAAGAAAAACAAACCTATGCAAATTACATATATTTACAGTGTACAGTATACAGTATACCCGGTTGACAGTACACAGATCAAAACTGTAAGAATATTCGTATTCGTATACACAAGTACAAAGAACAAGTGAAAATAAAGAAATTAAAAAATGTTTACCGATAAGAGCCGACGTGCAATCCTACGATGTCACCATGTTCTTTTGCCATGTCCATTGCAGTTTTGTAGTTTGCAATGCCCAGTTGAAATGCATTACCAAACAGGGGAATTCCTCGTGGTCCTGTAAAACACAAGCAAATAAGTCATCAGTAGTCAAATTCACATCAGCAAAAGTCAATTGTCAATTGTATTGGTTCTATGTTCAAAAATTTGAAAATGTTTATTCTGTAAAAATTCTTTAATGCAAAAAATGATACATGATAAATTTTTTGAAAGTTTTATTTTACCGGGTGGAAATCCTTTTGGTCTTCTTTTACAAAGGTAGAGATAAAGTCCGAGGAAGAATAAGGTGAAAAATGCAACATAACAAGTTGTTTCACTCATTTTTCCACGTATTTATTACTTGTGTACTTAATTGTCCGATATCTTATGAATTGTAAATTTCCAAACTTTTAGTTTTATTATCAGATGATGATAAATAGTACTATTTTTACTTTACTGCGTTATTAAAATTACTCCGTTTTGTTTATTTTATTAAACTTTCATTCATGTAAATATTTAGGACAGAGTTTGTCTCACTTTATCGAGTATCTCTAGTCTCGAGTGGACGCTTTACACATTTTGACAATGGAAAAATACTTGCACTTTTAAATAAACTACAAGTTCAAAGTTCAAGCTGAGACTGACTTGTAAATGCTCCACAATCTTTTAATGTGGATGAGCGACAAGAAGCTACAAACACTAATGTACAATATACTTGCACTTTGAATGTATTAATACACTCATGAAGCTCCCAAGTTTCAGTTCATCCTACACTTTTTCTGTATTCTGTACATACATAGGACAAAGCACAAAGTCCACATAATTTTAATCTCTCTTTCGACTTTCAATCTTTGAATGTATTCAGTGGAGAATGGACCCCTTTTTATTAGAATGGCCTTCAGCTCAATCAGAGTTTTTTTGATGAGATACGCCAATTCTGTGTTGATTCTGTCTAATGTGTTTGTAGTCTGTCTGTAGTCTGTACTGAAATTCACAATACATGAAATGACATGCGTATGAGCAACTACCACTATACTGGCCAGTAATAAATATGTATACATATTTATTACTGGCCAGTATTGTATAATAATATTATAATATTATCAGAATTTTCAATGTTCACAATTCAGAATAATTTGTGTCACATTATTTTATATGTTCATATACAAAAATGAAAGATACATCATAATATTATTATATGCTATGACTTTTTATTTATTTATGTATTTATTTATTTGGGTGCAGCATAATGTTTATACAAAAAGGAATGTAAGATAGTTCGTTAACATGCGTACTTATTACATAAAATGTACAGTGTATAATATGTCAACGTCTATAGACTGTAAGAACAATCCATTGGTTTGGATGCTTTTTTGAAGCATCTCCTATACCATCCCCATATAGTAATACATTACAGAATTTCTATGGCAATGGTATTTTTTTTACAGTGTACCTATGATACCATATTTCCGAATCGACGTTCTGAATTCTGGACAACGAAAGTGTTGTTATTTCTTATTCATTGTGTATTGTGTATTAGGTACATTGTACATAGTGCATAGATAGACGATGCAAAATATGATCATGGCACCTGTTTACTCTTTTTGTTGTTATAATGACCAAGTTTCCTAGCAGTGTCACTAGTCACTATAGCCTCTTGTATATGAATTCCAGAAACCAGAAACCTGTGTTTAAGAATCATTGGCCCTGTGTGTACAAAAATTGAGCTTGACCGTATCTCGTCTCTCTCTCTCTCTCTCTGTTTATCCCACCTTGACCATTCAACCCATTTTCCGTATTCCACATTCCAGATTCCAGATGCTGCTTTCTTACGTTTGACACTTGACACTTTACACTGCCCTTGTACAAGATATCGCCGTGACTTTGCTCCTTTTGTTCCTTTTTTCCTCACCTACTGACTCGATAGGATGTACGATATACGAAACTATGTTTACCATGTAAAATGCAATGGAATAACATCAATTAGTCAACGATTTGTCCCTGTCAGGTGAAGTACTTCCGCGTTTTCATGGCTTGCCTTGGTTTTCATTCTCATCTTTCCATTTTTCTTTCTTTCTTTCGTTCTCACTTACTTACCTCCTGCCCCGCTGAACTTGTGACCTGGAACAATGGAGAAAATTGACATTGACTTTGGCTTTGGTCATTGGACCATCTTACTCGAGAATAACACGCAAATTTCGGATGAACCTTTGATTCTTAAAAGGGCAAGTTGTAATTTTTCCGATTCAGTTGTATTCAATCTCTCCACCGGTTCACTTCCAGTTCCAGCTCAAGTTTAGTCCACTTTACATCCACAATCCAGAATAGAGAAAAACACGAGATTCGTCGTTCATCGTCTTTTCAATTTGATTATTGAGCATTGAATACAAGTTCAGCTGTGAATAAAAATAGGATGGCAAGTTTAATTTCATTAAAATGGAGTCTACTCTTGTTGGGTTTATTCAGTTTTGTGCCAACTTTTGAATCAGCATCAGCACCAGCACCAGCATCATTAAATAAACCTCGTTATATAGTTATCCGAGAAATTCCAGATCCTCAACCAAGAAAAGTCCTGAGATCTCTACCATCATCAGCTCTTTCTCGTTCTCGTTCTGGCTCTGGTTCTGTTGTTGGTTCGGCAAGTCAACCATTGCAGCTGGTTCCAATTCGTCAAGTTCGTCAAAACAATTATGGCCAACAACCACAGTACGGTCAAGGTCAGGGTCAAATTCCACAAGATCAGTCACAATTTGGCGGTCAACAAGGTTTCAATCAACTCCCGTATAATCCACAACAAACACAGCTAGGCGGGTATAATCCACAACAAGTGGGCGGCTATAATCCGCAACAGCAGCAACAATTTGGCGGCTTTAATCCATCAAACTACCCACAACAACAGCAGCAAGGGTATCCAGGAAGTCAGACCAATTACCCAACAGATTATCCTCAACAAGGTCAAGGTCAATATCCTCAACAAGGGCAAGGTCAATATGGACAGCAGCAGCAAGGCTCTCAAAACTATGGGTTGCAGCGGACATGTCCGTACAGCGAACATCTGAGTAATAAACAACACTTTTTATTTTTATTTACTTTTTAAAGTTTTTTATCATGTTTTTTTGTTGCTCTTTTCTCTCTTCCCAATTCCCAATCCCCAATTTCCTCTTTTTTGTCGTGGTATAATTATTAAATTTTGTAAATAACAAGTATTTCGCTCTTGCCTTATTTGTTTATTGTTTAGATCGACCTCCAATGGGATCGGCGTCTCAGCTGCAATACCCGGATGAACGCGGTTGTTATCCCGACGTCAATGGAAACTATCCCGATGAACTCGGCAATTATCCAGACGAGTATGGGAATTATCCAAATCTCAGTGGAGTATATCCAGCAAGAAGTTTGATGTTCCGCCGAATTCCCTAAATCATTCATGTATCTAATTCACCATTCATCAGGAATCGGAACGGAGAACGGAAAACGGATAAGATGAAATTATAGATGAAAAGATTCAGCAAATACATTTAATTGAAAAGTCAAACTCGCAGGATAGTCTTCCCATTTATTATTTATAAAATTTATAAAATGAATAAATAAATAAATAATCCAAACAATAAAAATAACATTAGCCATAATATTTTGTCTATATTTAATGGTTCAGAATTAAGAATTGCGTGGTTTTTCTCAAGTCTTAAGTAAATATTGTCCTCTCTCACTGTTCACTGTTCACTGTACATAATATTTTTACTGCGTCATTTTTCAACAACAAGTAAATTTTATAATAAACATGTGTAAAGATTGTTTAAACTGTTCATTCTACATTCTACAATTTGGTGGAAATCCAGAAAAACTCCAGCTCTACACATTTTTGACAGTGCTTGAAATTTGAATTTGGACAAAGATTTCGGATATTTTGTCATATGCATCACATTTACAATACATAGTACATCATGGATCATGCAAACGTTTTCATAATATATTATACTCTTGCTGTGTATATCTTTATCTTGGTGAATACGATGAGAATATCAGTGAGCTTTGAGCTTTGTCATCACAAATCAAAAATCTCAAGTCAAAGTCAAGTACGACCTTGAAAGTTGAAATGCAATAGTATTGTAAATATGTAGGTAGTGAAGAGATTATCTTATCCTCAAAGTCACTCTGCCTTCTTTTTTTCTCCTCTCTCCCCGCACATAAATACAGAGTATGATCCTTTAGGAAAACATACCATTAGGAAATTGAAATGTTTCATGCATGAACCTATCGGATCCTACAGACTTCAAACGTTTTTTTCCCAAAGGAATTATCTCAAGCAAATTCATATTCTAGAACTGAATGGTTAATTATCAATCATGAAAAATTTTTGCCAATAATCTAATCGTACATCATGTTAATGTTAACATAATGGTCCTACACAATCAAGTATTGAAAATTGAAAACAACATTGCAAATTGTATCACATATATTAGACACCATACTGTTTATTTAGAACATATTATGAATATAGAATATAGACAATTTATGATTTTTTGCAAAGCATGTTGCAAAAACTAAATACACATACTCTTGTTAAACCATTGATTCAGAAAACATTCTTTTATTCACTACATTCTAAACTTTCAACAAATTTAATCTATTTCAAAAAGATTACACACGGATACAAAATATATGCACGAATCTAATTCGAGTTTGAAAAACTTTTCAACTTGAATGTTACAAATAGGCATAACAAGCATTTCTTTTTCTACATTTACCGAACAGTAGTAGCAGTACTTTAAACTTTTAACTGGTAAAATTTTAAACGACTCAATAACACCAAACTCTTTTTCACAACCACATTCAAGTATACAATTACAGCTAGTTTTTACAAACGACACAATTTTCCCGATCTCGTTCTCTTTTGTACGAATGTAGCAATCTGCCCTTCGTTTTGTCTCCTTTATTTTAAAAATAAATCCGTTGATACATGCACTTTTCCCTACAAAATATTGTGCTGCATTAGAAAACTGTGAAATTCTATCAATAACGATGGGTTGTAGATTTGCTTGTTTCATAGGAGGATTGATTTTATACCCTGACCTGAGCTTACGAGAAACAAGAGTCAGTTGGTTGAATAATTTTTTTGCCTTTTCACTCCTTTGAAAAAGATTTTCATGGGAAGACCTGAGTTGAAGCTCCATTTCGTAGCCATTGGCTATTTGTAAAGGTGCACCATTTGCACTCTTTACTAATTTTAATATTCTCGCATTAAAAGACTCGAATAAAAAAGCACTAAACTGCCACACGGGTCCCCAATCTTTACATGATTGAACTATATGTAATAATAAATGTACATTGTACGTCATATTTTCGTCTCCATACAAACGAGCCATTCCTTTTACAAATTTACGTAATTCTAATTGACAAAAATCTTTCTCTTCGACGGAAATCTCGGATTTGGAAAGAAAATAAATTGAATTTGAAAAATGACACAAGTGGCGAAAATACCTTCGTGGGAAAATGTCCTTAATTATTAAAGGAAACACAAATAACATTGTTCTAAACTCGGATGCCTTCCAGTGTCTAAATACACTCAGTGGTCTAACTGTTCTCACGATTTCCGATGGAACTTTGATTGAATTTAGACGAATATTTATTGTGTTTTGTTCCCTTGATAAGTAACAGACACTCTGTGTATCTGTAAGCCAAATAGAAAAAAGAGCTTTTGTGACACCTATAAAAGTATTATGTAATGTTTCAACGACAAATCCATTTATTATATCAAAATGCTTAAGAAGAAGTAGAGGAGACGCTGTCTTTATACCTACAGAAAAGTTTTTCGTCCTAAGTAACTGTCTATGATCTGTATCGGTTCTCAACAGTTGGTTTACATAACTATTATAATCATATATTCTACAATGCCCTTTCCCTTTAGAAATAACTCTTCCTGGTTCTTTGCAAAAGTCGCATCCGAATTCGCCATTAAATTGTACAGTTCCTTGTACTAAACATCTAGCTATAGCATCTAAAGAGCACTTTAGAAAATACACATTACTTTTATATGCTATACCTTGGAATTCCCAGATTATAAAATCTCTGCTCAAAATATTCATTTCTTTTACCACTTCCATAAATACCATATGAACATTTATCTTTTTGTCACTAAACCACATGGCACCGATCAAAACATTGGTTTTCCTTATCTTATAATCAAGCTCATTTACTGAAAACAAAAGTGGCCAGGCTGAACTATTTGAAGATTTGAAAACTGGAATTCCATCAGTATTAAACGTAATTGAAATGTCGTGTTGCTTAAATGGAAAATTTGCATACCTCTCTCCATATTTACTAGCTAAATCAATAAAACTGGAATGTTGTCTACTGTCTATAGTGCCTTTTAAGTTTTTAGCTATTCGCGTATTTTTCAACAACAGTGATAACTGCTTACGTATATCATATACCATGAAAAAATTACCCTGCAATGTTAGCTCCTTACGGTCAAAAGTCATATTACATTTTACACAAACAAAATTTAAATCAAGAACAATAGAGCATTTTGTACAGTAATAATAAAATTTTGATGTATCACGAGGAAGGTTTAAGCTTTTTTCAAAATCATGGTAAGAATCTGGAAATTTTGTAGTCTTCGGTAGATGAAACTTGATTAATTTGCATAAATCTCCAGTTGCTTTTTTTGACAGCCCGTTCTTCATACAGAATGCTAGAATTAAATGCAGACTCTCTTTTCTGGAGAGCTGAGAATTGAAAAATAAAGATTCCTGTAAAATAAACAAACACTTTTAGCATAATATACGATAAAACTGTTTTGTTTACTAAAACTTTAGTATGAATGATTCATTTATTTGTATTTCACTATATACATATGTAACAGAGATTTATTGAATAAAATGTAATTTTGTGCCCTTTACATCTTGGAAATTGGACTGAGAATCGTCATCAGTAATCTGACTGTACGAACTATCCGAAAATGAATTGTCCAAATCAGAATCAGAACTCGAAATGGATGACATATCCCATGAAAAATTGTCTCGTAAAACATCGCCTAAAAATTTGATTAAGTACATGTGTTAAATGGCATATTTAAACCTGGTTTGTGTAAAATAAATTAATATACGGATTCGCAGCACCAAAACTCGTGTACAATATTTACCTGTAAGTGATATGTTATCCATTGCGCCATAATCATCACCACTTTCATTTATTGAACATTCTGAATCGCTTGACGGAACGAATGTGTGTTTCCGCTACAATGGAATAAAATGTACGTTTAAGTAAAATCGAATTCCCATATTTGGATTCAGTTATTTTAAAAAAAAAGATTGAAATCCATTTAATTTGATGTACATGTGTTAAAATTAAATAAACTGACCTTTTTCTTTTGATTCCACCGAGTAGTACGAGGCTTAAAGTCTGTTCCTAAATTATTGCTATATGTTTTTTTTTCTGCCATGTTAAAACATTTTAGTATTGGTTGAGTTACTAATTATAGCTTTTCTAACTGGCACTTTTACAATAAACTGATACAGACGGATTATGGTAATTGTTTACTTACTGTCGATTTGTAAAAGAGTTCTAGGCTCTGAGTATGACCATTACATTAAAGCTTACAACGAATTTCAGTCGCGGAGTAAGAGTTAGTGAACAATTGACAGTACATCAGATTTTGAAATCCCCTTGTTACCCGCGCATGCACTCAATGTTTCTAGGCATAGTTTTAGCTCATTGTGCGTGGTGAGTTGAGTTAATTGGAATTAAAAATGAACAAGTTATATGTATCAATAGAATGGGTGGGAGAAACTAAAACATACTCGGCTGTAAAAGTTTCGAAACTTTTATTTGATAAAAATGTGTATTTTGATGGTGAAAGTTTAGTTGGTCAAGTATTTGACATTAATCTAAACAGGAAAAGTGAGGAAACTCACCAAGGAAAAGTTCTTGGTTTCGGTAAGTACATTAATTTTGAATATTAAAATTAACTGCACTTTATATACTTTTTGCTACACATATTTACGTAATTACTTTCTCATAATTGTATTTGTGTAATGTTTTTTAGGGACGAGAGCAAAAATTACTCAGGATGTTGCAGATAAAGCAGCGGAAGCCACAGAATTGTCTTTTATTGAATCCCAAACAGAAGATACATCTTCTCGCACACTACGAAAAAGAGCTCTTGACCACATACAAATGGAAACGGAAAAGGTATTTAAGCTAAGACAATCCAATATCCAAATTTACACCTAAATCAATAAGAAAACTAATTGATGTCTATCATGTGTTTTTAAGTTTCTTAATACTAAAGTGCTTTTTTGTCCATAATTAGGTAAAAAAATCGAGAAAAAAGAAGGCAAAAGACACTGTAAGTTTTATTGACATGCAAGTACTGTAATGATCATGTAGAATATTATAGGTTTTCTGATTTGGTTAAATATAAAGGCAGTTTGTATACATTTGTATAATGTTTTTGTATGATTTAGGATGTCTTCAATTCCGAAATGGTTATACAAATGATGGATGAAAATCAAGAGCCACTTGTTCCAGTCCAAAGGAATTGCAACAATTCTGTGCTTGTAGCCACTACTATTTTGTCCAATCCTAATACGCAAGTTGAAGCATCAACATCATTCTCAAGTTTCAACAGTAGACATGACGATGACGAAAATACGGAATTCGGAGCTGTCGGTGGTGAAACTACAGGCACACAGCAATCTGAAGATGCAAATGATTTGCTTGATGGCGAGGATAAGGACATGCTAATTAAAAGTCTGCAGTCTCGCCTCTCTATAGAGAAGAAAAAAAATCGACGACTTTCTAGTAAATAGTCTTTTTACATTCAATATTCAAAATATATCATTTATTTAAATATCCTCTGCTTTCTTCGTTGTATTTCCATAAAATACAATTTAACTATTCCTCGTGTTTTTTTTGTTTGTATGTGCAGAGAAAATTTTGCGCCAGGATGATGAATCTGATCATTCGCAGTTACGAAATGAAGCACAAATAAATATCGGCGATGAAGATAATCCCGTCCTGGTCAATAAAAGTATTGCAGAAGATATTAAATGGGACTACCGCCATCAACCAGGAATGTTCTTGAGAAAATTGATGCTTAAAACGGGATTATTTACTCTTCAAGAGTTGGCTGAATGTTCTCCCACAGGATTGAAACGTAATGGCGGAAGTAATCGTCCTGCTTTGGACATTGTTAAGTTTTCAGCTTGTAAAAGTGAGTTTTCATTTCAAAAACGAAGTGTACATATAACTTATGTAGTACAAATTACACATTATGCAATACATATTTAGTGTTTAATTTTTACGTAGTATTAGAGAATAGTTTTTCGATGAAATCAATCCCTTATTTTTTTACAACACGGTTTAGCATGAATAATAAATAAAACATACAATTTAATCAAATGCAATCTGGTGTTTTTCCAGGATACACAATTGTGAAATGCAAATTGCAAGAGAATACAGCCAAGATGTTGATTTTCCATCGCAGCATTTCAAATATTTGCACGGATGCTAGAAAAGGCTTGAAGATATCTCTTAGACAGGAAACATAAACACATTTAAAATACAATCATTGATAATAATAACATTAATAATAACAATACTATCAATTATCATGGATGTGTATTTTTTGGTTTGCTCAATATTTGTTAGGTTAATCACAAAATTCGGTTTTTTCAATTTTTAAAAATTGCCTTATGATGAGTAAGGAACAATTCATTGTTTAATTGAGTAATTGTATTTGATTGTAAAAGCTTTAATCTATCAATAAATTATTTTTGTCTTTAAACTTGAAGGCCTGCATGAATAAAATAATGTACTTTGTGCGTAAATGATTATTGTTGAATTTATAATATTATGGTAATATGCATAAAGTATGGGATGTTGAACATCAGGTTCCTACAGGATTTAATGTAGTAGCGTAAGTGCATGAATCCGATAGGATATAGATGTAGGTAAAACGATAGGACATCACTTTTGGCATCCCGTTCCAATTTCCGACACCAAAATCCTATAGTTCGAAACTATAGGAAACTATCGGACTGTTTTGTGCGGGTCCTCTCTCCTCTGGACATAAAATATAAAAAGTAGATATAAGAGTATATATTATCACATATTTTATGCTCCATGCTTCATGCATAAAATGTTGAGAGTTGAGAGCTGAGACGTTGAGACTGGCATAAATTAAAATATTTTTATTTTATTGATTATCCTTCCAGCCACATGGAGCGAATATAATTTCCCATGCATTACTTTCTGTAGTTTTCTGTCTGTAATTAAATGTTGTTGGTTGCTAGTTGTTAATAGACCAATTTTTTATTAGTCGTTGATCCTTGATTCAAATTTTTACAACCGACAATTGACAATGGGTCTAGTGAGATTCCTCTTGTTTATTGTAAAATTCCTAATTTACTCCTTGGTCGCGGCTCTTATTTTCGTATTAATTCCAGAACTTCCTCCACACATGCACTTTGGCTCTTACAGGTGAGCTCAATAATCAATAATCAATAATCAATAATCAATAATCAACAATCAACAACTTTTATTAAGCGTTTACGAAGAAATAAACACAAAATTATAAAGATTATGTAATTTTGAAAATCTAAGTTGTAAATTCTTTTTGTTTTAGTGCTTCTCCTGCTTTTAAATTAGAAGGAAAACTGAGACCGTCAAATGTATTAGACAAGGCGGAGGTAATAACACATGAACTCTTCTCTGGTTGCGAGTCGGTGGCAGTACAAACTGGAGAAAATGGAGAGCAAATCGTCTACACAGGAACGGATACGGGGAAAATTCTCAAGTATAGGGAAAACACGGGGGAAATTTCTGTCCTTGCGGAAACTAGGATAAATCTCGGTTAGTTTTATCCATAATAAATAATAAACAATGGACAATTTTTCAATATTCAATATTCAATACCAAAAATTACTATTTATTATACATGTAATTTTTATTTTTTGATATTTAGATGGGAAATTTATTCCTACGCGACCACTTGGAATGCGTTTTATTCAAAATTATTTATGGGTGGCTGATGCTGGGATGGGGATTATCAAAGTTGATCCAAAAACAGGTGTGTGTATTTTATAATAATTATAATAATTTAGTAATAATAAGAATAATAATTAATGAGAAAAATAGCATAAATTTATAAAAATGTTTCTTTGTCAAGGTAAAATTGAGCCTGTTTTTCCTATCACGGATCCAATTGACGGCAAACGAGCTACAATGAGCAACGACCTGGATATTGGAAAAGATGGTTCAATTTATTGGAGTGATGTATCAAATCATAGCAATTTTATGATTGAAATCTTGGGCAATGTACCCAGTGGACGACTGGTTCATTACAATCCAAAGACAAGGAAGAATAAAGTTCTCATTGACGGAATTCACCTTGCTAATGGAGTTCAACTTTCAGAACAAGAGGATTTTGTACTCGTCTCCGAGCTCGTTCGTTGTAGAGTCCTCAGGTGATTTAAAATATATACAACTATGTATTAACAATTTCATTTGCCCGGATTTTCTCATTTTCACAGCTCGTTCTAAATCTTGTTCAATGCTCAATTTGTTTAATGTATTTTTTGATAATATTTCGGTAGATATTATTTGAAAGGACCAAAAGCTGGAACTCACGATGTTTTCCTTGGCGGTTTGCCTGGATTTCCTGACAATATTCGAGCAAGTGGACGGGGAACTTTTTACGTGAGTTTGGCGGGAAGTCGACACGTGTTTGTAAGTTCATATTTCATAATTGTATAGGCCAACAAATATTGAAAACGTAGAAATATTTTGGATTCAAAATTCTAAATACATTGTTTCATAAATTCATTTTCCTCGTTTCTCTTTTCTTTTTTTTCCAGGACTTTTTAAGCCCGTTGCCTTTACTACGTAAATTAATTTTGAGAACGAGTCTTTTACTAGGAGGTGCACTTTCGTCATTTAATCTACCTCCATGGCTACAAAACGTAAGTGTATTTACATTTTACATGACTTTGAAATTCTGAAATGTCTTTTTAACCTCATAATCTCTGAAATAAAGGAGTGTACATACACCTTTGAAATTTTGAAATTGAAATCCTTTTATCTTTTATATAAATCGACCACAAGGAGTCTAAATCCGTGGCGGTTGCTATGGGGACATTTAACATGCAAAAGATACGTTGCTATGTCACAAATGCTGTGAAATCAGGGCTTAACACTAATACATTTTACATACTGTAGGTCGTGTATTTTTGCTTGTAGTTTACATCTGCCCTTTGGATTGTGGATCTCACACGTATGAACGGATTAGTCGTGGAAGTGACCGAGAAAGGAAAGGCAATCCGGATTTTACAAAGTTCCAACGAACAGGTAAATCATCAATTATCAATTAGTGCAGTGCGAATTGTGAGAATGTGTGAATAAAGAATGCAATGCAAAACACCAAATATGTACAACAATACAGTATGTTTGGTTATGTTTTTTATTTGGTTTTTATAGGTGATTCAAGTGAGTCAGTTGACACCGTCCAAAAACTGGGCGTACATGAGCAGTCCTTTTGGGAACAAATTGTGGAAACTTCCAATGGCTCAATTAAACTAGGAAGTAGGTGTTAAAATTCTGACAAATTAAAACAACCTGCTCTCCAATGTGTGTCCACGTTACTTTTCGTTGCTTTTTAGCTGTAAAAGACAGATAAAGTAACTCAAACCACTCGCTGCAATCTGAAATCGAATCAAGAACAATATAAATTTATTAGCATGCATTTTTTTCTTGTTCAACTAAAAAATTTAATGACAAAAAATGCTAAATAAAGATGATGAAAAAAAATTTCCTAGTTCATACAACAGGAATTAAGCTGTGGTCAATATCAAGAACATCCATTGCCCGCATTTTCCATTGCCATTTGGTCATCCACTTCAAACCCCATCGAATCTACCGCGCAAAAAATTTTAAAATTCCTTCATTGGTATCAATCTTCATTTTGTGTTCAAATAAATATAACTACGTGTTTCAGTTTTTTACCTCTTTTTCATTTCCAATTAATTCTTCATTTGAATTACTAAGGAGTGGGAATGGTTGGGACAAAAGTTGTCCCAATTTTTCACGAGACTCTTTCATCTTCAAAATTCAGAATCAAATAGGTGTGCTTACAAATTCAAACCTATACATCATAATATGCATAATATTTCATATTATTTTGTTTATTTTAAAATAAGAATTCAATCCAAAAATTAGCATACCTTGTTTTTGAGAAATTGCCCCCAATTTGCCATATAGACGATAGATATTATGCCATTTAGTGAAGAGTAGTAATGATCAGTTTGCCAAACACGCCCTGGCAAATCTGTAACCGTGAGTTCACTTAGTGTGATCAAAACAATAGTCGTCGTCTTGGCCAGTATGACTAAAACGAAATATCCACCAAGTTGTAAAAATATTTCAAAAATTTCCTTCAACTCTTCAAACTGTTCCCAAAAGTATTTCAGTTTTCCTAAACTACTTTCCTTTTCCTCCTTAGTGACAGAATTTCCAGGATTTTCAAAAAAAATTGTAGGGATGGGAATTGCAATATGAGAGAAATGTAAGGACTTTGAATTTGACGTTGTTTTCAGTGATTCCGTTTGAATTTTCCCTTTGATTTCCGTTGTAATGGTCAAGAAGGAATGAACTTCCGTCACAAAATTTGCGTATAGGTTGACCAAAAACAAGCCCATGACAAAGTAGAAGAAATGGGCAAAAGAAAGAGCCAGTAACACCATGCAGTCGTAAATAGTAAACATGGACCTCCGCCACCACGCCCGTCGGGGCCAAATCATGTCGAGCTCAAGAAAATACAAGTCCTCGGGCTCAACATCCCACTTGTACACATTCACAACCTCACAAACGAATCCATTGAACCCACATAAAAAGCCCAAGATCAAATATAAGCCAAAGGATGTTGAAAATGAGAATGACGACGAATTTTGACGTGCGCGTGTAGCAGCATTGAGACTTTTCTCAAAGGTTTGGGCGCGATCTCTCAATCCATAAATTTTCCGAGTGTAGACCAGACATAAAAGACGAATAAAACCATTCGAGAGAGCAAAGGCCCACCATTCAATGGCGTATAAAATTCGATGAAAAAATGAGGGAGTTTCTTTCATGAAACGAAGAACAGAACTCCAAAATGATGTACTGAATTCTACAACGGAAAATATAAGGAATAAAGAGCAAAGGACAAAACTGAGAGTGAATCTAGAATTTGATGTTGAAATAGAGGGCAGCACAACCGTAAATTTTCCAAGATCGAAGGTCCAATTTAGGACTTTGTTTAAAATTTTTGAGGGCATTTTTTCTCTTTTTTATCTGCTCTGATATCTCATGTGACCAGAATTCCAGAGAACAAGGAAAATACATGTACTTTTATAATAAAAGTTTTCTTTCTCTCTCTTTAACAGACTTTAACAGTGTAGCCAAGTCGTTTTTTTCTTTTCTAGCAGAAATGAATTGAAATTTCATGTGTAACATTTTCTCCACAATCAATTATCTCAATTCTGCTATTCTTACAGTTTTCTTTGTGAAAAGAAAGGATAGTGGGCCGTGGACAACTCAGTAGGAGAAGAAAAGCTCATTTTATTTAGAGTATAAAAAACGGATACAAAAGTCAAATGAGGCGTAAAGTAAACAAATTATTGAAATGGTCTTTGTTACATTCTCTTCTTCTGTTTATTCATGATCATGGTTAAAGTATAGCGCTGAGTAACAACCTACCCTATTATTATTTCATTTTATTAACGTGTTAAACATGAGGCGACCGAAGTACAAAAGAAGGGCTTTCAGCCTTTCATCCAATGTGTTCCAAAAAAGAATGGAGTGATAAATACAACTTTTTGTGCAAAACTGAGTTCTACGAGAAGGCAAACATGATCAAAATGGTCCAAAAAAGACATGCTCTCATCAAAAGTATTACCAAGATAACAAAAGTTCAACTACAACTATTTTTAAAGTTTCGCAGGTATGTAATATATATATGTGTTGTCCCACATGAATTGTGACCGGTTTGAATTTTATCATTTTCACCAAGCGAACTAAATGTTTCTTGAACTAAATGTTAGACGACAGAGCTGTGAAAATGAGGAAAAGTTTTAAATATTGATTGGCGGGAAAATTGTCTGTGTTATAACATTTTTTCTGTGCACAGCTCTATATTTTCTGCGATTGCAACACGTAAATTATAAATTGAAACCGGCCAAAATTCATGTGGGACAACACATATGTCATATTATGCTTAAAACACATCTACATTTTGTTTTAGTTTTGTTTGCCATGAGCATCGTTTCTGATAACAACTAATATTAAGTATTTGAATTGCCCCGTTTATTGTTATTATTTGAATTATGTATATATTTTTCGAGGTGTTGAAAACACTGAAAAATCAGCTAAAATCCCGGTAAAAGGCAAAGTAATTAGCCTGACCTATCAAAACTGATCTGAATAAATCAGTAGGCAGTAAAAATATGAAGAAAAAGTCAAATTAAAACATCGTGCTCTACTGAATTCACGTTACTTTTCGATCTCTGTCAAGTTAGCACTTGTACTGGCCAGCACAAATGACGTTTGTGGCCTCCCACATCAAAATGAACTATCTCCAGAATACCAAATCCTCAACTCCGCACACCCCAAAAGTTCGACGACCTTCCCCTGACTTCAAATAAGTGCATTTGGAAATCTTAGAAAATCCAGTTTCTATGTGAAATGGGTTCAAAGGTCTTTGACCAACAGTAAAGGGTCAACAAGGTCAACAAAGTCGGTCTTCCGCACACCCCAAAAGTTCGAGGACCTTCCCCTGACTTCAAATAAGTGCATTTTATTGTGCATATAAAAAATAAAGAAAATGGAAAACTTGAACGTCGATTGAAAAAATAGTCGGCGTTTCTACACGCTCCAGTGATTTAGATATAGTTTAGGACTTTTCCATGGTAATCACAATTTAAACACACAAGTAAATTCATAAGGAATTTTGACTGTGTAAAAAGCCTATAAATTCAAACTCATGTAAATAATCCAAGACGAAGTCGAGGCTTAAATTACATTTCCAGGAAACGCGGATAAGGAAATTTCCTTTTGCCTTACGGAGTTCGGACTGACATGCCTCTACGGTATTTAATATTCAGCTTTCAAACATGTTCGATAATATTCTATTCTTGAGTATTAAACAGTGGAAAAGAACCAGTGAATAACAATTTGTAATTTTACTAATGCAACACGCGCAACACGACATTTCGTGAAAGCCGAAAATTGTACCATTACATTAGGAAACGCCTTGAACAAAGAACAAAGTTCCACTTTGCTTTAAACATTTTGTCAATTCCAACCATTTTTTTTTTCATTTACAAACTACCCTTTTTTGATCGTCATAGTTCAAATGTGTGTCTAAGATTGCTCAATTCATCAAAATGTTTTGCATTTTTGGGGCTTTCTTCATTTTTCACATGGTTTTGGGTCAGATGGAAATAATAGGCAAGTCGGAGGATTTTGTGGATCTCAGGTCGATTTTTGAAGGCCTTTCGAATCCAAAACTAATGTGGAATTTTAACAGAATATCATTAAATCAATGTTCGTTTCGTTTTGTGGAACATGCACCAATTCTGGATTATGCGTCGGTGAATTTGCCTCACATTATCCACAAGTTTCCTCCACCAGATACAAATTCCAGTTTCCAAAAGTCCAAATTCTCAGAAAAATGGGCTCTGGTCGTTCAGATTAAAACTCGAATGACAACAACAAGAATTTCAAAATCCCGGGAAATGTTTTGCTTCATCAATTTTTTCTTGGCTTCTCCAAAACTTTGGCAATACTGGGATATCGAACAGGCTTATGGGGCCGATGACGATTACAAGCCATATTATACAGCAAATCTCTTGCACCAAATCATAGCAACGAGCTCCAAAGGTCAAAACATCCAAATTCAAGAAACTATCAAACTGAATTTGTTCATTGCGGATTTAGGAGCAGAGCCTCGCGCCTTAAACTACAGTCGTGAAAGAATAACGGATCAAGTTGTTGGAGCAAATTCTTCAAATGGAGTGTCTGAAAAAACTTCAAATTCGCCAACTTTTCTTTTATTTAGCAGAGGAAAAACAATGATCGGCGGTTTGTATTACTGCCAATCCTGTTTTGAAGTACGAAATGTTGCGTTTGGTTTCAGTTGCGATGATTCAATCAAAGATACAATCGGTTCAAAATCTCAGCAAGTTGCAAATTCTTTAAAATCTTGCTATTCCGAAATGATTCGGGTTTACAAAAAAGCTGTCCTTGGTCAAAGAATACAAATAATGTTGTACGTAAATCCAAATTTAACACCTACACTAAGGAGTCTACCCATTTTGAACCAGCTGCTTGAGCATCCAACCGCATCCGGCCAGTTGTCAAATTCCCAATTTTTCAGCCCATTTCATCGAAAAACCCATGCTAGGTTGAAATACGCAACGGAATTTTGGGTGCTATCTGCAGTGAACTTGACTGCAGCTCCTGAAACAAAAAAAAGAACGGATTATTTTGGCTATACAAACACATATTACAAAGTACATAAAGATGCTAGTTTACTCAGCGTTGGCAACGCAGTTGTGTTTATTGTTGGAGAAACTCGCTTCAGACTCATCACTGCGGATTCTGTGCACAAAGTCAAGACAGGATTAGACATTTACACAACTCCATTTCAATCGCCTGTGTGGATAGCCATTTTCGTCGCCTTGGCAACAACAACATTTGCTCTTTTTCTCCTTCTCTATTTCTTCAGTACCAATTTAGCGGAGCAAACCAAGATGCGGAAAATGACTGTTCCGGAGGTTTCTGCCATTTTCTGGGACACTTTTTTCTGGAACTCGAGATTACTTTTGGAGCAGTGTGATGCGGAATTTCCTCAATCTTGCAATAAATTCATTGGATTTGAATTTGAAGTCGAAGGAGAAAACCGGGTGGAAAATGAATTAAAATCGAGATCGAAAGGTTGGACTTGGATTATTCACCCAATCCTCGGCTTTTGGCTTCTCATGTCCTTGATTTTAACAAATGGCTATAAGGGAATCATCAAGAGTGAATATGCAGTCAAATATCCTTTTGAAACGGATTGGAAAAATATAAAAGAATTTCTAGAGAAGAAATTTTTCTTTGGGGAAAACCCGATGACCTCTACTGAATTTTGGACGAGCATTAAAAATGGTAGTGGCAATTTCTCTGTCTATTTCACTAAAGAAAGAGAATACGAGCTTCTTTGTCCAAAACAAGAATTTGCGTTTACAGCACTTGAAGGTTTTGAGTGGCAGACGTCAAATGAAGTGTTGGAGGCTCCTCACGTGATACCGGGCACCTATAGTAAGGCAACAAATTTACTAGATTTATGTCATCAAAAGTGCCCGAACAAAAAAGATGAAGTTTTTGCTCAATCCAATTGCGCCGAGATTCAGGAGTGTATTAGTTTGGCGCGACTTTTTATTTTGCTCAACAATAGTCGACTCACCTGCCCTCAAATATTATCAAAAGACATTGAAAGTATATCAGATGCCCAAAAAAAGAATTCTGAAAACCAAGCTGTTGTGCTTGTGTCGGATGAGGATTTTCCTAGAATTTGGGACATTTTTAAAAAGATGCGGAATCGAAGTGACATTCCCGTTTTCTCCCACAACAAACAAGCTCGTGATGACTCGTTCAAATATTATAAGATATACAGTGTTCAATATGGAGTCGATCGACATTATCCAAACGCTTTGCAAAAGAGGATGCATCTTCTTTTGAGTTCTGGAATATTTTGGCTGTGGGAAAAATGGGATCGTCGTCGTTTTGCAAACTGGACAGAGCAAACTTCGTGGCGTCTGGAAGAGGAAATTGAGCCTTTTGTTCCTTTGTCCTTCGCCAAATCGGATGTTTTACTAGTTTTCGATATCTGGACATTCTGCTGGCTGATTTCGATGGCTGTTTTAGTCATAGAAAATTTGTGGAAATGGTTACTTGACACGCAACCACGTTTTGCCCTGCTTCTTCTACTAAAGAAAATGAGCCAGAAACTCCACAGCTCGATTCCTCAAAGTGTTTACAAAAAAATCACTTTTAACGCCAAGCCAAACGTGTTTTCTGTTTTACGAAAACTACGAGATAGAGGATTTAGGATAGTTGCAAGACTTCTCAACATATTTAATTTATGCACAGATTAGAAATTTGAGTAAAAATTTGTTTCATGCTTCATGATATGAAAGAAAATAATGGAGAACAAACAAGTTTTTGATTTTGAAATTGATTTTGGTGAAAAACAAAACGAAAAATAAAATGCAAGAACGTTCATGATTTTCCTCTTTTTGCATACCAGTTGATGTTACTCATTAAATGCATAAGAGTTTTTGCTTGACCAAGCTTAGCTGAATTATGAATGATAGATGTGAAAAATAACAAGAAAAAAGGCATCAAACGGCAAAATTTGGATTCATTTTAAGAATCACTCACAAAATGGCTCATTTTGACCAATTTTGGGTTCATTTTAAGAATCTTTTACATAACGGTCTATTTTGAGCTCATTTGGTTCAACATTTCGAACCACAACCAGTGGTCTACTGTTCCAAAATAGACTGTTTTGTCACAGCGTATGCCGACAAATGATTTATTACGCCAAAATAAGAGCTAAAGTGAGCTCAAACTGTTCACTTTTTGGTTTATTTTGACCCCATTATGGGGCCCCAAAAAGGCCAAAAAACAAAATGGACCAATTTGCCACCCCAAACTGTTCCAAACAGGGCTTATTTTGCAATAATCGCTTAATCCGGCCGATTTTTTGATCGGATTACCGGCTACATACACACGTACGGACAATCCACGGAGAACAATAGGGGCCGGCTGGGAGAGCCGATCCCTAACAAGGAGGCGCTGAACACAGTCCTACGGACTGAGTATCAAAAGGGATCGGCTCAATTTCGGGTTACACGAAATGTCTTATTTTGAACCCATTCGGTTCCATTCTAAAGAGGGTGCACAGATTGGCTTATTTTGAACCAATTTGGTTTCATTTTAAGAATCAACCACAAAATGGCTTATTTTGAACTCATTCATTTCCAAATTAAGAATAACTCACAAAAGGACTTATTTCGAACCAGTTCAGACTCATTTTAGGAATCACTCACGAACTGGCTTACTTTGAGCCCATTTGGTTCAATTCTAGGGAGAGTGCACAAAATGGCTTATTTTGAACTCATTTGATTCCATATTAAGAATCATTCACAAAATGGTCTGTTTTGAGCTCATTTCGTTCAACATTTTGAACCCTGACCAGGACTCTACTGTTTCAAAATAGACTGATTTGTTACAGCCTAGGCCGACAAAAGATTAATCACGCCAAAATAAGAGCTAAAGTGAGCTCAAA
>JAQGBH010001579.1:0-31148 GCA_034698265.1 Sminthurinus aureus | reverse complement strand
AACAAGTACGTTGATAATAATAATATTAGGTATATCCGTTTAGACTTATACAATTTTGCATGTGTGCGAAAAAACGTTCACATGTATGCATATTATATCAACAACAAAATGTATTTTTTTCGGCGTTCTCTTGTGTTGGCGTACATACCTACACACACACACACACCAGTAAATAATATGCATGTACACAGAGAAGGACAAGGATTATCAACTTTTGTAAAGTGTATAATATCTAACTTATGTATCACTGAATTTCTTAGAAATTGCACCATGAAATTTACCGTTTTACTTTTACCATTTCGATACTTTGACAACGACTCGACAACATCCAAAAAACTACTCTTTATCCATAATACCAAATACCAAATTATCATTTCTACTGTTCTAGAGATAAAACGATTCTACGTATCATGTGTGTTATGTACAATATGCATGTTTTGTGTTCGACGCCAGCATTCAGGAGTCAAGAGACGGATGTTGTTGTTGTTGAAGATAATACAATTCTCTTTTCTGATGAAATACTTTTTTTGAAGGGAATTCCTAAAAATCTTACTGTGTACATAGGACACTGTACAAAATATTTTGTTGAGTAAATTCCTTTTTGGCTACAAGACTAAACTTCAATACTGATCAGTGATCACAATATTTTGTACATAGGTATTTTAGTAACATCACATTGATGATCTGATCCAAATTGCACGTGCATTTACATTTTACATTTACATGTACCGTCTCGAGTTTTCTTTTTTCACGTGTTTATGTTCAACTACTACAACATAGAAATCCCGTAGAATGTTTCATAAATAGTATATCATGTAAAGTAAATTATTTATACTATGCACTTCATTTGAAAATTGAACAAATAGGCTACAACATTATATATTATAAAACAACTTTGGTATGATAATTAATTTGTTTTTTCATGTAAATTGTGAGAACAACGAGCTCCAAATTAATCCTGAAATATTTGAAAATTTTACATCATTCTTGGTTATTAGTTTATACTATAGGTATGTTAATACTTATACAGTCAATCGTCGTTAGAATTATTCATAAACGGAATGACATGTTTTGATGCAAAGAAAAAATGTAAATTTCGTGTTAGTGCCCTCTCAAAAATTATACCGCATTGTCAAAAATTTGATGAACTTTTCTGTTGATGGACGCAAGGGTTATTAACCTAAAACAAACAAAGGAAACAGAACGAATATTTTTTGTATTCAAATTAAAAAACAAACAACTCAACTTTTTCTGGTATATATTATATATTACAACTTACAACCTTTATACATTTTCATTCAGTTTGGATTCTATATTTTAAAATGAACACAACATAAATAAGGTCTTATTCATAGTAATGAATATAAAATCTTACTTAAAAAATGGGAGCAGGGACCAGTAACTAGGTAGATAGAGATGCTCTTGATTTCTTTTCATTGCTTGAATAATTTTTCTAGCTACGAAAGAAGGATCGTTTGGATTATGGAGAAATTTGTATCTGTACATGCATAGGGAAAGCACATGTATCATAATATTATACTTTATACTTACGTGAATTTGATATTTTTTCTATTACATACATTTCGAAAAATTGTCTAAACAATATAAAAGGAATAATAATAATAATAATTGTTGTTTTACATTTTATACATAAAATCTTACTTTGGTTTCCAAAAAGTATCACTAGTCATTGGAGTATTTGTGAGATTTGGATAGACTGTTGTGAATTTTACATTTGATTTGGGATGAAATACTAGTAAGTCCAATTTCAAAGATTCTATGTAGCCACAAACACCGAATTTTGCACTGACATACGGAGATAAGTGTTTTAGTCCAATATTACCCAAAATACTACATGTTGTAACAATATGACCATTTTCCTATAAAAAATAAAAAATAACCAAAGTTTAGTCACCTCTAAGGTCAAAATATGAGCCAGCAAATTAGTTGTAATACAGCGGTTTCATATTTCATACTTATACTCCCTACAGCAAGTACACATATATATTATGTACCTTTATCATGTCAGGAAGGAATGCTTGTAGTGTGAAAAAATGAGAGAGAAGATTCACTTTCAGTACTTTCTCAATCATCAATGGATTCTGTTCCCACAATGGTTTTATATCTCCACTGATTCCCGCATTTTGAAACAATATTGTTACTGTTCCGATTTCGGATTGTATTGTGCTTGCTATTTTATTGACCGCTTCCCGATCTGAAACATCTAAGGTGAATCCATACACTTTTTTCAGTCCATAAGATGTTTTTAATTCTTGAACGACTTCCTCATTTTGCTTTTCATTTACATCCCAACAAATAAGAGTAATCGACTTGTCAATTTTTGCCAATTCCACACAAATTGAACGTCCAATCCCGCTTGCTGCTCCAGTTACCTTAATTTTTCAGTAAAAAAATGGATTACTTAAACTTACATAATATTACATATCCCATGTACATTTATAGGGAGTAAGGAAATGGTGAACCATGGGGAAAAAAATGCTCACCAAAATGACTTGATTTTTCAGTGACTTTACTTGTACAAAACTCATCAAGTATTTGAATGGTGCAATGAATAGTGCATACACTCCATAGACAATTACTTGAAGAAAATCCCAGGAAAAATAAATGAGTTGTACTAAAATGTTTCGGTCACCAATTCTTTTTTTGCACCTTCTTCCTTCTCCGAATTGAGCAGTTTTGAAATTGTGACTTCTTTTGCTATCATTTTCTTGATTACTTCTTTCAGTTTTGCTACGAATAGTAATTTCAGGTATTTCAGTCTCTATATCTCTGTTTAAGTTGAAAGGTTCCATGGATGAAAACTTGGACATTTTCAAGTATTTTGTTAGTTTTTAAAGGTTTTTTTTTGAAAAGTGTAATGAATTTTATTGGTGTGACCAGAAGTCACCACAAAAATGTCCCTTGCAGTAAACTTCACATTTATATAGATCACTACGTACCTGGAGTAATATTAGAGTTGTACTAAAAATAAACAATTGACTATACGACGGAAAATGTGTCATACAGACTCCCCTGTTACACTGTACTAAAATAAAACAACACAGATAGAAAATTTCTATTAGAAATAGAGGTAAAACACTTCCAGTTGCAATGTCTTCAGGGACACGAGAGAGATTTTCTCACAATTAAAATGAATCCAGATTTCACGAATGTACCTTCTTGTTTACTTATTTTACTTGTTCTATGTACAATACATGATTAGTGTTCATAACTAATACTTACTAATATTTGATACACATTTCGCCCATTGCGTTTTTCCCTACGAATCTATCAGTAGAGCTCGAAGTAAAAATGAGATACATGCTCGTTCTTTTGGTATAAATACCTTCCTGAAGAAATTAAACATGAAACATAAACAAAAGAATGATAATCTCAAGTTTTTTTTTCAAAACGCAAGGTATATTATTTTTTTCTATTTTAATTAAGTCATTAATAATTATATAAAGGACACATGAGACGATTTTAATGTTTCTGTATAGGTACTTATATACATGACTGCGTCTATTGTTCTTCAGTTCATTTGTTATTAATTTTTACCACAAATTTTAGTAAAAAATAAAATGTTGAAACTACTTCCAGTTCTCCACATGGTGAAGGTTCTGTACCTGTTCATCACATTTCTTAGAAAAGGGACTACAAAAGTAAAATTAAAATAAAAAAGGAACTGCGGACAAGTTTATGCTCATTTACAATGATTTTTTGTATGCCTGTTGTAAAATTTGATTTGCATTGTGTTATGCGTACTTAGCAGTTCTCATACCATGCATACGAATGAAGAATGTACAATGTACATGCTATATGCATAGGTAAGAAGCAAGCCATGTGTAAACTACTACCTTTATGTTTTGGGCAGTTTCAGTTTTAAGTGTAGGCCAGTAAACCGGGTACAAAATTTACTTACTCCATATTGAAAATTACAGATGAATCTGTTTTTTAAATTGTTACACACATATTATTTATGCATTTGGCAGTTTTGGACCTGACACATTTTCTCATTCACATGGAATGTTTTTATTTATGTACTCTGTCGAAATGACGTAACGGTTTGTGAACTCGCTCCTCACAAGTTAAGCCTCCGGGCCGCCGCATATTGACACAGATTCTGGATAGGTGACTTTCCACTGTGTCAAGACCGAGGAATCCAACTTGGCTCGGTGTTGTACGGGGTTGGTCATTAGAGGTCACTGTCTCTGGTGCCCCTAGACTAGATCTAGGGATGTGTTATCCTTTGAAAAACAAGTCGTTTACAAGTCGTTTACCAGTGCTACACTGTTTACAATTGATATGGAATAACATTAAAGCTATTTTTATTTATTTATTTTTTTATTTTATTTTAAGGACAAAGGAAGGTCCAAAGTAAAAAAAATGCAAGGAAATGGAAATATATTCTTGATTTCAGTCAATAGTCAATATATCTATAATATGATATGTACAAGAAAAAAAGGTATACCAATCATTCATTCAGCATCTTATGCATGTATTTCCAGATTTTTATGTGGCATAACATTTTTTCAAAAAAAACCTCATTTACTTTATTATCACAGATTGGAACAGTATGCAATAATATGGTATACAATACATGTACTGTATGGTTAAGAATTAAAATTGAGCATATTTCATGAAAACAGGAAATTCAACAGTACACAAATTTGCTTACATATTATGTACTATGTACTATGTCTAATGTCTATACTATATTATTATAGCATGCAGCTTAGATACTTTAAGTGTTTCACATATTCACATGAGCCATATGCACGTGAGCAATCAAAAATAACTAACGATACAAAATACAAATGGCAACATAAATTTCACATAGAAAAAAGTCTTTTGGTACTACATACTACATACATACATAAAAAAATAAATAGTATCTACATAGATAAAACCTCTCATTCATTTTGTGCTGTATAGGTTTGTAGCCATTTTTCACAAGCAAATAAAATCTAGTTTAGTTTATAAGTCCTTGCCGTAAAAGTCAATGAGATCGAATAAATATTTTACATCTTCGAGAGTGACTGCGGAGTTGTAGAGAGGTAGAATGAAATATCCCGAAGAAGGTTCTTCTAGGATAATCTTGTTGTTTAGAATGAGAGCATGATGAATTGCGTATTGTACCTGTTAGAATCAATACGGTCAATTACAATTTGTTTTCTTATTTACACATATATTATGATTCAAATGCAAACTAAAAAAATATTTCTCACATCAGTTATAGCGGAATGAAATTTGGTTGAATTTCGATTCAAATGTCGTAATCTTTTTGGCAGATAGTTAAAGTTCACGTGTAGGCTCTCAAAATTAGGTATTGCCAACGTGAAAGATTCGTTTCGTCTTTGAACTTCTGCAGTTACTTGACTTGTTAAATTGAATGCATGTTCAACATGCTGACTAAGTCCTTCGAATCCCTGAAAATTTCAAAGGTCTTAAAGTTTTAATTTCGTTGACTGACTAGCGGCTGTATACACATGTAGACAAACATAATATAGTGTTTCATTAATGTTTTGTGGTACACATTACACATTACCAATGATAATTTACCATGTATTAACAGATACAAACTTAATCATCTGATATCATAACTTCACACGAACTACGAAAAAGAAATCTACGGATCTATACCTTGGCTTTTATCATGAACCATATGGAAAAGATGCTTCCTCGTCGTTCGTGGTACCACTGTTTGATAGCCGGATCAAGTTGAGATCCATCATACAATTCTTGATTATTAAATTCAATGTAATGTGATGGCCGTCCGGTATATGTGGCTTGTCTCAATGCATTTCCATGTTTCGTTACCAAAATTGAAGCTTCTCGAATTGTACCAAATACTTTTTTAGGGTTGAAATTGAATGAATCGGATCTGTACACATCATGTTATACAAAAATTAGGATATTATGTAAATGATAAACTAGCAGTTAACATACAACTTACTGTAGTATCATTTTAGATCCAATTCTAGCTCTAAAGAGTTTGTTTTCAATTTTTTATTTACCTGGCTAGTCCTTGGATTTTTTCTTGCCGTGTAGTCTCATTGAGAAATATAATCGCTGCTCCTAAATCACCATCAACATGAAACCAGAGTCCTAATACCCAAAAGAGATTACATCACGTTGTAATTAGTATTACATAATAATATATTATATATATTACTATATTAGAATATTTCATGTCGAAATTAAATTCATTGAAACAAAACAAACCAAACAAACATTTTGTACTTTGTAATTCAAATAAAATTCATGTATGTATGGGAAATTTAAAGCTTTACCAAATTCGTCACAAACATCTGCAATTTCATCCAGTAAATCAATTGCCCCGACAGTTGTTGTACCTATAGTTGCTGATACAAAAAATGGGATTTTCCCCTCAGTTAACGATTTTTCTACTGCAGCTCGCAAAGCGGTCACGTTCATTCGACCTCGTTGATCAGTTGGAACAGCAATGCAGTTATCTTTTCCAATTCCCTTGAAAATGCATGCTGTTTCAATGTCCTGATGCGCATCAGAACTCGAGAAAGCAACCAGAGGTCGCCCCTCTATAATATTTCCAAATTCTTTGACTTTTGGAGCTTTCTTAAAGTAGGCTGCAACCATAGCCGTTTGAATGGCACCCAAAGCGCCAGGAACGACAATACCATCACCCAAGTCATCGGCCTCATCATTGTTATAACTGTAACTATTGGCTCGTTTATTGCCAATTTTAAAGTAGCCGATACGTTCTCTGACAAATTTTGCAACAACATCTTCCATTACACTCCAAATTGGACTATCTTCATAAGTTATCATTGGTGAATTGACAGTTGAAGTTATATAGTCCGCCATAACAGCGTATGGATCACGTCTGAGACAAATTAAGACAAAAAAATAGGAACAGTCATGAAAGAAATATCTCCTTTGAGAGATTTTAATTACATTGCATATTTTATGAATAAAAACTAAAATGCATTATATTGAAATATTATATATTGTATCACATGTATACTACTCATTAATCATTACCCTTGAAAATTGAAGTAAGGATGTCCAGTATGTCCAGTATATTTGATAATATTTCTCAACATGTCCAAAAGACTCTTTCCATAATTTGCATCGTCCATCATTCCAACTCCTTCGATTGGTTTACGCAAAGAAAAGTCCATAATTTCTTGGATTTTATTTGGAGTTTGAAAAAGAAAAACAGGCTCTGTCTTCCGTTTATCTTCAAAATATGTGCCAGTTGCAAGAATCATTTTGAAAAATTCTTGATAGAAATTCCTATGAAGAGATTCTACTGGTGATGATACGAAGTCACTGTTTAAAAAAACATATATCGTTCTCATGAAGCAGAGATTTCACAAAGCTTATACATTATGCATGTATGTGTATACATAAGAAGTTATTACGACTAATAATAACTAATACAATAACTAATAATTCTAATATAATAACAGAAAAATTAAACGCTCACGGATATGAAAATGCGGGTAGAGGCACTTGAGGCGGTGTTGGTTCATCATCATTATTGATGGAACTCGGGGCGCCATTTCTTGCTAATTCTGAATTTTTCACTACATTTCTTCCAACAATTTTTGTTAGTCTATTTTTGAGCGATTCTGACTCTCCATGCATTTGGATTTGGTCAAATAGGTATAAAATATCGGATTTGGTTAGAGCAGAATTTCCAAAGTTCATCACCAAAAAGGAAAGTGGAAAATTTGGCAGTCTGTTTACTGATACTGACATGATGCCAGCTCGGATGAGAAGAGTACGTAAATTTTCAGTATACTATAATAAAACATTTTTTAATTTTGAAGTATTTGCCATATTTCAAGGAATTTGTGACATCTCAAAGTCAAAAATCTAAAAGTAAACTGATACATATGGCTCAAACTAATGCATACAAAATTGAAATGTCATATACAGAATATAGATATACATGAGTACAAGTTGTGCAGTACAACTTACGCGAGATAGTTTAATTGCAATTTCTTGTGTGGATGCCGGAAGTTTTTGAATGTGGGTTGGGATGTAGTAAAATGCAATTTGACTACTTTCAAAGTTTTCAAGAACTAAAAAGAAGGACGAATTTCGGGCCTTTAGTTCATTTACCGCCATTTGTGTTGTATTGTATCCGTAATCAATATGATTTGCAAGCTTTTGCTGTCCCTGTAAAAACAAAAGTTACAGTGTTTGTTTTTTTACTGTATATTGTACATAGTACATGTCGAAAGCTTAAAATGAAAACTTTATATTACTTATCTACCTTTGTTTTCCACATGAACCAAATCTTTGCCACCTCTGGATTACTTCTACCATGATCCAACGTCGTGTTCTATTTTACAGAGGAAAGAAATATTTAAAATTTTAAAACTGGTGCACATGCTCTTTTTGTTTGTAAAAACTATTCACCAGAAAGGAATAGTCCAAGGGGTTTAAACTTTTTTATCATTCAAAATTTGAATGGTGGATTAGAAAAATTCTGGTAGTTTGGTATTTTTTTCCAAATTTGGGGTGCAAAGGACCACTAATTTGTTTGTTACTTGCATAGTGTAAGGGTTCCTTTTGGAAAGTAGAATGAATCTGTGGAATTCCAAGTGATTTTTTCAAAATATTCTCTTGACGAGTCACTAAAACAGTGGTTGTAAAGGGGGCAGCTAGTGTTATATCCACAGTCCACAGAAACGAGTCAGACCTTTGAAAAATGACAAACAGTAAAATATTGCAAAGACTTGACTTGAATGTAATATTTCATCGAGCTCTTGTGTTAGAAGTGTCTTTTATGTGTATCAAATTTCAATGTCCTCATTATACGTACTTTTCGATTCCATTCAGGCGACGTTTATGATTTTTTGTAAGGAAATTTGAACCAGCCAAATAACCATCAACATGTACCCACAGATTGCCATATTTTTCGCCGACTTTTACTATTTCAGAAATAGGGTCAATTGCCCCTAAGACTGGGGTGCCCGCAGTAGCAATTATCATGAACGGCGTCGCACCCAATCGCACACTTGCCTCAATTTTTCTATCCAAATCATTGACATTCATACGACCTTTTTCATCCACTTTAACTCTGATACAGCCTTGCACTCCAATTCCTTTTGTTTATGTTTTATGTACATATAAAAAAAATCAATTAATTTCAAAAGTATAATATAAGCTTTACGGGAATAGTCCAATTTTTAGCATGGCATGTATACATTGTAGATGTGTTTTAAATTATCCTCATCTGATGTAAAATCAATTATTGTAATGGAATTCATTTGTGTTTTAATTCTTATGTTTAAAAATGATTTTTCATAGTGTATTTTACCTGTCAACATGCAGTACTTATCATGTGATGCGGCTGCTTGTTCAGAAAGGAAGAGAACTGCCTTTGGACTCCCAATGCCTACTAATCCCTTCTTTTGTAATCCAGGAAACTTTGCATGTAAAGCCAAATTTATAGCATAAGCATTTCCCATTCCAGTTCCAGGAGTTATAATTCCATCACCTTTGCCTTCAGGATAGTTAATCAATCCACGAACTGTTTTATAAACTTCTTGTTCCATGTGTTTGAACACTGATCCAAGAGAATAACCCAAAGGATTTTCAGTTAGCGTCCCAATAAAATCCGCTACGAGTGCATATGGATCTAAACTGTATGACAAAACAAACATGTGGTAAAACGTAGTCAGTGCTTAGTATACTGTGTGTGGTATACATTATACATTATGTATTTGAAGAAAATATATTATTCTCCGTTCTGTTACATATAAATCCTTTTACTTTATGATAAAACCAAAATCATGTGTAAATTCTTACCCACTAGAGTGTCTGTCAACTTTAAATGGGTGAGATGCCTTTGGGTTGTACTTAAAGATTGTGCTAATGTAATTTAGTAGTGTTTTGTGATCTGTTCGCTTGTGAGACAATGTAAAATCGAGAAGAGATTTTAATTCAGCTGGTGCTTTAAATTCTAGTGGTGGAGTAGTAGCACGATTTGACTGGTTATTAAAAAAAAGTCCTTCACGCATTATCTTACTGAAAACTTGTTGATATAGACGATTATGAAGAACTTCAATACTTGAGGAAACATAAAATGGATATGAATCTGGGATATTTGGAGGGGTTGGTAATACATTGAGATTCTTTTCAGTTTTACTCTTTGCAGTTGTTGTTGTTGGATGTGTAGTGGAAGTTGTAGTTGTAGTTGGTTTTGGTGTGCTAGTACTCCTAGTAGTAGTAGTTGAAGGAGTTGTAACTTTTGTTGTCGTCGTTGGTGTTGTTGTCGTTGTTGTTAACTTCGTTGTCGTTGAAGTAGATGACGTAGAGGTGGACGTTGAGGCATTAGAAACTAAAGTTGAGGTTTTAGAAGTAAAATTTGTGCTATTATTTATAACGCCGAGAGTATTCCTTGGTATATCCGTTTTAATGACGGGGGTTATTAGCTTATTATTATTAGTGGCATCCTTTAATACGGCGTTTGTAGCACCAGTTGACGAACTAATTGAAATGTTATTTAATGGGACATCTTGATTTCCAGCACGTTTAAATTTTAAAGGGTTACTAGCTGAGAGGTAGGCAAGATTATTCACATTATTTCTATGCATAGCTGATAATAATCTGGAGCGATCGAGATCGACATTGTTATACTTATATCCATTATGATAGCTATTAGAACGCGATGGGATTTTACCGTAGTTGTATTTATTATTGTAATTATTATTATGATTATTATTGGTATCAGAAGGTCTTGAAATCCACGTGTTGAAATTATCATGGTTGTTATTTTTTGTCACAATAGTCTTTCTAATACCCTGTTTTTTGTTATTATAATAGTTGCTATTTTTATTATTCTTGCTATGAAAAAAAGGATTATGGTTATTAATGTTATGTGGGTGTCTATTTTGTTTGAATACATGTGAATTGGATGGTTTTTTAACATTATAACTTAATGGAAATTCAGATAAAACTACTGGACATAATCCTATATATATAAAGAAATGGACAGTGGTAGCAGTTGTGACAAAAAACGACAGCCTCATTTTGTCAGATTTCCTAAGGGCACGAGGATGCGATAGGACCTTGATTAAGATTGGTGCAAATGCTTAATATTTTTACATTTAAAAACTACACATTTTTCACAATCAGTCAGATAAAGTTGATATTATATGTACAACTGAATATTTATTAATAATAATTCATGATACATAATACATAATGCCTACTGCTTACAATAAGACAACAACTTTCTCTCTTGTATGCATAAGTACATTGAATTAACATCTCACATGTAAATTTTATTTAAACCACTACTTAATATATATACACAATATACGCAAACTAACCTTTGGATGAAGGTTGGTGTACATGCATACATAATACATGCAACAATATGAAAAGCATATAATATTATTATATGTCTACTAGTTTCTTTACGAAATCATTATGACTAAAGTATATTATTTGTTGTCTTTCGTTAGTATATTTATACATTTAGTGAAGACAATGACTGTCTACAATGGTAGATATTATTGTTCTATTGCATGTTATTCATATATTATTAGTTTACATAATAACTAATAATTATTATTTATTATTATTATTTAATGTATAGCGGTGAGCATGTATTGGGTATTTTTTCATTCGTTTTATTCGTTCTTCCATTCATTGAATGCACATGTATATGTATTATGCAGTTATATGTTGAATATTTTAATATTGAATGCATTAAAAATGTAAATTATCGCTCAGGATCTTAAGAGGTTTTACACCCCTGGACATTTTTTGGTAAAAATTCCATTTATTTACTGACAAAGCTATATCCACTGAATGCACTTCTGTATAATATGCAAATTTCCTTACGTGAGATATTTGCACATATCTTTGCCAGTATTTGTTGCAAGTTCAAGCCCATAGTTTACAGCCTATATTATAATATAATGCATACCAGGTATATAATGGCACCGTATAGACTCTATACTATAGAGTGGGGTAAGACTTTACAGAGAAGAGTAAAAAAATACTAAACCTGCAATTACTCGCTAACTACAATATCCAGAGGGTTAAGAACACTATAGAGACTAGTGTTTTTTGTATTACTGAAAATTTTTCAGTGACCCATTGAAAAGGCGTGTACTTATGATAAAAACTCACAGAGCTCCTTGCTCTCTACAATTACATTTTCTCCATGAGTGCCTATTTTAGAAATTCTTCAAGATATGATTTTTGTAATTTGTAATTTGTAGTTTTGTTTGTTTTTAAATATTGTCAGTTCACAATTAGTGTAAATTATAGTATTTTCTGTTGCATTGTGTTCAATTGTTAAGTGTTTTACATAAGATTGTGGATATAACTTATAGTTTTGTTGTTCAAAAAGTTCCAAATTGCAAGTTGTGAGTTGTGACAAGTTAAATTATGTGATTTATTTTGTGTGATTTATTTTTTGAAGATTTAATAATTATTGTGAGTAAAGTAAACTGCTAATGAATAGATTTTACAATTCATTTCCGTAATTTAAATGCCAATCGAATCCAGAATCCAGAATAGATTATTAAAATATGGCTCTATCACTCAACAACAGCAATGCTAGACTTCCTAAGAGAAAATTTGATAGTAATTCTTCCGACCAAGGTCCAAATTTATTTCAACAATTGAACAGAAAAGTAGAAGAGAGTAAGAGAAACCTTTTGCATTTTGAAACTACTCAAAATAAAACCTTAGACTGGAAATCCAAGATGACTTCAATTAATGAAACATTGTCCAGCATTCAAAAGCTGGTAAATGAACAAGACAAGATAATTAAAAAAGCCTATGCTGCTCTAGTTATTCTTGGAGATACTGAAGAGTACGAAGAAGGCGATATAGAAGTTGAGGATAGGGGTAATTCTGTTGATGCTGAGACGGAATCAACAATGATGACCATTGATGAGATGGCTGATTATTTTCTGGTTTGTATCAAAATTGAATCATGTCGAAGATTTTACAATCCATATAATCGTTTAAAAAATAAAGGCATCAAGAAACAAAAGACAGTTACTGATGAGTATCAATGTGCAGTTTTTGATACAAGTGGAGATTTTCAAAACTTGGGTATGATTGAATATCGTCTAATACGAATTTTAAATCATGAATGTAAAAAAAGACAAGGAAAGGCTGAAGCAGCTGGAATTTTGTCTGTCAATTTAATATACGATAGACTATACAAGAATACTTCACAAGATAATCAACAAGCAAACTGGGAGACATTAGATATTATAAAAGTTTGGGATCGAATTCGACAATTTTCAACAAGTGGTTTGGATGAACAAAGAGCCATGAAGCAAGATTTAGAAAAGGGTGCTACCGAATTTATGAAAGAAACACAAGCTTTCATCGATTCCATTGAAGTTTGCAATCTCATGTCATTTCTGCCGTCTGATCAATTTGTTGTTTCACAATCTGATTCTCACCGTAAAGTACCAGGTAAATATTATATTGAAATTTTAACTACTCCTTTTAATAATAATAATTTGCATGCATTGTATAATTTGTTGGTCACACCAGTGTTAAGCACAACAGACCAAGGTCAATTACTATAAAATATGCATATATATATATATAGATATTTTAGTCTGTTTCCTCATTCCTCATATTGTTTGTATGGATATTGAATTGATTTAAATTTTACATGGATATTAAAAAAAATTCCATTTGTTTTACATCTAGATAGTTGTGTCGTTTGTGGTGCAAAATCGGATGGTGATAAGGTTTATTGCGACGATGATTGTCTCGTCAAAGACTTGAATGCTTCTACTGCCAGTAGCTGTGAGGAAAATATTATTTCATAGTAATATTATAATATAATGTTGAGGGCAAATTTTGTACATAATATAATCTACCATAATTAATGATCCTCTAAATGTATTTTCTCACAAAAGATTTAAAACCATATAATATATTATGCATTTACTTGTATTTTCTCTTTATATATAGACTTTAGACTATAATACTTTATGAATTAAGTATGAAGTATGAATCTTACAGTTCTATTTCTAACTCAAGTAAAACTAAAAAAAAAACTAAACAGACTGATAAAACCTTTCTAGATTTATCCATGTATACATGGAACATAATACTTATTATATGAGAATTATATGTATATGATTCTCATATAATAAGTATTATGTAGTATTATGAATGAATCTTTGATAATTCAGATTGATATAAACTATATTTACTGTGTTCTTTAGGAGAGGTATAGCTCAGGTTTATTTTGCTTCGCAAAATATAAAAATTAAACGATAGGAATAATTAACTTACTTTATTATACATATATTCTCATAAATAATGTCTTATTTTGTGTGTTTTTACAAAAAAAAAACTCAAATAAATTTGTTTCTATTGTATTGTTAGTATTTAGTAGTATAAACAAGAAAAGAAAAGAAAATAGTACTGAAATAAGTCCGTTTATTTTTTATTTTTTCAAAGTTCATACAATGTTTACTGTTTATAGGCATACCACATATTTACCACACTTTTATAGAAAATATAATAGATGAGACAGGAGAACAAAAGTTAGTATTGATGATGATTAACATTACAAAGCTCTTAAGTATAACTACCAATATACGATTTGTAAAATTTTTATGTATATATACCTAAAACAGATTACATATGTACACCACTACTTGCTAAAATTTTGTAACATGTAAAATATTATTTGTAAAATACTTATAATACTTTACTCAATTACTTTAATGACTGTCTGATAATAATATTATAGGTAAAGTATGATATGAAATTCATATTATGAATTATGAATCATGAAATGTTCAGATACAGAACAAACGTATAGTTTAAATATTATTTTCGACCTTGACAAAGTATTCCTAAATCTTGAAATCGTATAGGTTTTTGTCAAATTGTGTTCTCCTTTTACAAGAGTCTCTGTTATACATATAATATAATATACTAACAGGAAATGAATAATATACTATTTTAGTAAAACATTTAATACGTCTACTTTAAAGAGGAAGGCCGAATATATATTATTTATTTCTGAAAACACTAGAAAATTATGTACACACAAGCAATTTTCATACCTAAGGTCGTTAATGTTTTTTTTATCTAGTGATTATATTTTCTATTTGTTATATGTTATACATCATACATTTGTTACAGTTTTCTCTGGTAATCAACTAAAAAACTATATTATGCACCAAACTTCATTAATCATATTTTATGTGACATTTTTAACCTCATGTGAATGGAATTTTAAAGCATGCATTTCAGAACAATTTTTGGGCAACTTATTTCTAGCCTGTTTCAATTGAATGTTAAATACCCGTTTTTTCGATTAGATTTTTTTGATTTTTTCTCAACTATTGATTACATGATAACAAAACATTTTTTTAATTTAAAAAAAATTGACTTAGCACAGATTATACTACTTATGTGTATAAAAACGGTTTGAAAAGAAATTATACAGTCCACAAAAAAATATACAGCAATAATAATAATCATTATTTTCAAATAAAAAAAAAAATTGAACAGATAGGTTTCATTTTAAATCTCTCCCTATATCTTCACTTAAGCTCTCAGATTTGAGTTCTTGATCACAGGTAATGAGCAATAGGTTTGAATGGTTATCAACTCTTCCAATTACCATCTCTTCCAGTCATATTCAAATTTTAAAAGCCTTTACAGGGCTGGTGGCCTGTCGTGCATTATTTATACTCATTGCACCTTTCCCGATGAGAAGCATTCCAGCAATAATAAAAGGGAATGGTACTAGTTTGAAAATACTATGAACTGTATCTCGAGTTCCCAACCCAGACAAGCTTCCTAAATCCAGTGTTGTAGTCTGAAACAGTAGCAAAATTGGGAGAATCATCAAACTATATTCACTTTTTAGAATTTTTTTTTCAAAGAAACAAACATAATGATAATTGAATGTATAATTTCATTTTTTAGTATGATATTTGTCTTTTACTTCTTCAATCCATGCAAAAGGAATAACAGAATGTTTGACTTGAGAGAAAGTCTTCATTGACGTATATGGCACCAATTCTATGCTAAATTGCATTCTTCCATGTGATTGCACAAGCATTCCTGTAGTCTGTATGATAAAAAAGTAGTACACACATTTCGTAAATAAGTCATTACACATAATAAGAATTATTATTATTATTATTAATGATAGAAAATAGTAGGTATGTTAATGATTGAATAAACATTGTGCAGTTAAAAGAGTTGGAAATATACTTGATGAAAATCCATGATTGTTTGATGTTTATCGAAATCCGGTGCAAGTCCTTCTACACCTTCTATAATCCAGTCGTCTGCACCTAAAAAGTGTGGTTGACTTAACATTAGAGGCGCTCCATCCGCACATTTTGAAATTGGAAAGATTCCATCACGATTACATGCTGCAGTTTGAGTAACTGATGGGATTTTTTCAGGACAAAAACACCAATTATTAGGATTAGACTCTGGACTCATCCAGTTTTCTGGAGATGAGATGAAGCGATACACACTTAAGCCATTGTTAGTCGCCAGTTCTTTGTAAACAAGAGTAATGGATCGGCACATCCCTGTATGATAAAAACAAATGATCCAGAAATGACCTTTATATGTGTTCACACATAACTTTTTTGTCACAAATTTTCTGAAATTATTTCCATTTACTATACCTGGAGAGAAAATATGAAGCATTGACTGTGGTGTTATCGGTTTAGGAAAAAATGTTCCATCTGTTCCGTTAAGAGCGTTACAACTCGAGTCCCTCCAGTATGTCATTTGTGTTTGTTCATTGTACGAAATGATTGAACCTGCTTCAGCGGGATTATTTTGACCTGTCCGGATCACAAACCAACCATCATCTGTACCATTTCTCTACAAAAAAATAAGAAAAATTCATCAGTTAGTAAACCTGTTTGTATAATATTGGATTAAATGCTTTAAAATAGTATAATCAACCACGGATTATTTGTAATCATCACAACCTCAGATTGAAATCAAACACCGTTATGTGGTATGTATAACATCTTTCTCAAACTGTTATCATACGTTAAGTACTACCAAAAAACGTTTATTCTGATGCCTTGTACTATGTACTATGTTATGCAAGATTCTCAAGATTCTCCATCGTAGTTTTGGACGTGAAATAAACTACTGCATAACATTAGATATAAAAAATATACACTGTTGTTCTATACTTTTGAAAGTGTGATACAAGTGCATACAGTATACAAAATATACAATAATATTATACAAGGTCTTAAGCATAAAATAATTGTGTATCAGACAATCCTGAAGGACAAACTTGATATAATAACGCTGATAAATCAAGAAGACCGATAAAATTCATTGAGATTGCAATTGCTGTATACATAATATATATATACATACGTACTTGTAATTTCTCTGACTAGCGAGAAAAGAAACGTTTCTCTAAGGAATATACTAAAGAAATACTATACTTACCATTACAGACACGCAGTTGAATCAATAACCAGTAAATACCAATAAAATAGTAAGTACTCTGTATAAGTACGCATTAGGATGAACTCCAAATAGAGTGTCTTTTGTTTCTTATTCATAACGGGGAAAACTAAAAACCTCTCTATGATAATGTAATATGTAATCTATATTATAGTTTCCTTGCATAAACCATAAACTATAAGAATTATAATTTATAATCTAGAATATTTCGTATGAGGCTTGAGATAGTAGAGCGTATAGTGTATACGTCAACAAAAACATTTCTTCCGTTACAAATAATAAACAGAGCATTATAAAATTTCAGCCTAAATTTGAATAAAAGTTCCGCAAACAAACTGACTTAAAAACAATACAGGTGAAAAATCAATATGCTGTTGTATGCTGTACACATGTACATATAAGTATATGCATATAGAATATAAGACTTAAAAAATTTGTTGGGTGTACGTACATTTCTGAGAAGAGCGAATTTGCCGTCTTTCATATTTTCATCCATCCCAATATCTATGCCCATCTCTTGAACAACCGCATTATTGAAGATATCTGTATAGGCCTTGATTGAAACACCTGAGAATAATATTTCTTTCACGGTCCCTCTTTTCGTTAGTGTTTCTCCTTTATCTCGCAGAAGTTGATCCATCTAAAGAAGAAATAAGGAAATTTCTTAGTGGTCTATTGAAAATTTTACAAGTCGCAAATTATTTTTAAGTACATAGTACACACAGGGGTGATCAAAATAGATTTGTACCATGTTGAATTTTAGAAAGTTCATCTTTGTACCTGTCCCATTATGAATGCATCCTGTACATGTTCCTCAGCCATCTTTGCTGTACTCTGTAAATTTTTACATCAGTTTAAGTATTATAAAAAATATTGTTCCAGTATCACATTTTATGTTACATGGGGAAAAAATCTTTCGAGTAAAACTTTTTATTCGAATATAACATGAAGTATCATGAGTCATTGTAAAAGTTGTCAATAATAATAGCTGTTATTATTAAATAAATATTTATTAAATAAATATGGAATACAAGTAGTAGTTAAAAGGTTACTGTACTAACAATGTAGATCAAATTGATGAAATTAATCACATCATCTTCCGTCCCTTCGCTCATTTCAGGTTCAAAATAGTAAGTTTTGGTCATTCGATATCTAATCGTCCCTTGTTCCGAATCTGGATTCACATCTACTTTTTTCCATTCTTCTCTATTATATATTAAATACAACATTTTCAAACATTTAACAAACTATAGTTCTTAGTTTTTACTGTCTTTATGTTCAGTAAGTATAATTTCTGCAAAACATACGCATTTTGATAACCTAAATATAGACATAAATATTGTTTAGAGTTTAGAGCTAGCTAACAATGTTTAAAACAAGTAAATATAGAAATTATTTATGGAGATGTTTACTTGTATGTATAGGGTCCCATTTCTTTTACAATGGGTGTCGCACCTTTAGCTAATGCTTCTGGATTAGTAACATTAAAAAATCTGAATTTTAAGTATATCGGTGTTGGCATGTCCTTCCAATTCTCCCAAACACTTGAATCATTTGTCAAAATTGACATGCTCTGAAAGAAGTAAAAATGTATATCAATATGGATGCATATCTAGGTACTTGTATTATTTAATCTACTTCATGGAATTAAAAAAAAAACAAGAAGAGAAACAATAATGCATTCAACCTGTACTCATTATATGTTTTCCTACTATGCTACGTTTATGCTGAACATCAAATAATGTGTCATTTTTTATTCATGCGGTTTTAAAATATAAAATGCAAAAGCTTACGCTGGAACCATTAAAAAATATATTAAATATCATTTCCATTCCACCAAGTGCTAAGGCAGAAAATACTGAAAAAACTGCAGCACCAGAACCCAAAAATTTCTTAGAAGTATTAGTCAATTTCATTTTGCACGTTGAAAATGGAACTAAAAATATTGACACTTGTAATAATCAACAACTAACACAGTTTAAATCCGGAATATTATGTCGTTGGCCACAGTCACAAAAACTGAAAATGTTTGAAGCTTACGCAACACATTGTCAAAAAAATTAAATCAAGGTTAACATGAATTCATGCTAAAAAAAGCACTCAGAAAAATGAGAATATGTATGTATCTATAAACTTTGGTGAGAACTAATGTATTCCGTTGAGTTAAAAGCCCATGGATTTCCAGTAATAGAAAGAAGTCACAAACAAAGCTTTTAATTTTTAATGTCACTCTAAAATGAATTGTAGACGTTGAATTGTAGACGTTGAGTGAAAATGGAGTAAAAAACTTTGAAGTGCACATAAAGGGCAGCACAATAAAAAGTCAAAACGTTGACTTCAAAGTTGGAATCGCTATAATATTGAATGTACGCTCACTGCCCACCTCAAAACTTTTCTAGAGACAGAGAGACAAAGAGAAAATATTGTGAACGTATATTTGAATAAATGACATTGATGCTGTTTACACAGAAAATCGGTTTTGTGTTTGTAGTATTGAGAATACATGTACATACATATATATATATATGTATATATATAAAATATTCAGCTCTGTCACATCCCCGTATATGTTTCCTGCTCCAAGCTGTCATTAAGAATTTGGTTGTATACATGATAATATATTATATCATCGATTGCTTTCTTTCATTTCTCATCGATACATATATATATATATATATATAGTGTATAGTCTAATAAATAGCCACAAACATGGGTGGAATTTCAGTCAGAGCTAAGGGACTCTGTAGAATCTGGTAGTCTGTTTTTGTGGTTTATTTTTTGACTTTCCTTGGTTTTTGTTGTTATATAAAGAAAATAGATAGCACGGGATGACGTATTACAAAAGGGAAAATTATAGAGTACAAAACAACTACACATTTCATAAAATAGTAGTAGCTATCATCATCCATCATTGTGTTTATAATAGTAGAACCGATACTTTGTATAAATGGGGAGCACGGGGCAAAATTAAACACGTTAGATTTCAGAAATAAGATTTTAGAATGGCTTAAAAATTTTCGTAGGTTTGGTCAGAAAATTACATCTTGTAAGTTTACTGTTGAAAATTTTTTCAGTTATATAAATTACAAATATACCATAAAATCTCTGCTTTTATTTTATGAGCAAAGCATTGTAAACAGATCTAATATAGACATTATGAACTTTTAAGCACACCATAGAATGTTTACAAACTAGATAATGAATAATTCTTTTGTACCATAATATGTGTACCTTTCAATGCGCAATACTAAAAAATAAATTTTGATAGTCTATATTTTGCATACACATAATGAAAAATGAAAAATACACAAAAATACGTGAGATTGTATCAAATGGAATATGGAATGTTTATATTTTTTCACATAACATGAAATTGTATTGCAAAAATTTTACTTGTTTTTACTCAAAACCTAACGTTACATGTTTATGGTATTGTTTTTGACCTGTATTCCCCTAATTTAGTTTCTCAATGTTAACATTATAATACTTTCCTGATTTTATTTGAACTGGAATTTACCCAGTTCCGCTAATATTGACTTATGCTTTAATTATTATTTTCAATGGGACACAGTGACAAAATGTAGAATACTCTGTATACATGTATTGCTAAAGAGTAGTTCATACGAGTAGTAGTTAATATTTCTCATAGCAAACGTTATTATTTTTTAGTCATTGAAAAGTCTCAAACCATTCATTGTCGTTCCATAGTTTTAGTGCTTTCTTTAGTGTCGTGCTTTCTCTTACCTATAACTTATAATAGCACATAAAAAATGTATTGTATTATGTATGTTGCTCACCATATATATGACCATGGACCTACCAAATAGGCATCAAATAATACTACCAATTGTAGTGTGTAATATATAATCTGACGTGAAGAAATTGTAATATGTATTGAAATTATGAATCATGAATGTATCAAAGTTTATAGGAATAAATTCTAGGGGGTGTAATTATATTTTATAATACATAATAAAAATATAGGAGGCAAGAGTAATACCTATGTACGATCTACGTAAAATGTTCTACTTTCATTAAGAATTGCGACGAGTTTTCCGTTCTTCTCATTCGTTCATTTGCACACAAAACATGACATTGTCTTCGTCTAATTTTACTACAACACGGTGGCAGTTTAATAATAATCTTATCACTCAAATAAGGCCTTGAATGACGTATCTATTTGGGAGACAAAATCGGGTCTCCAATTTCCTTTTGGTTCCTTTTGATTGACGATATGGTTCTAGTTTCTAGTAAAAGATAAGGGTATGCGAGTATATTGGGGAATAAAAGATAGGAAAGTGTAACGTGGGCAGACAGACAAAAGTATAATTATGATGATGAAACCTTAATCATTACGATTTGACGTTGTTCAATTTCTAGGAATTCATATAAAATATACGGAAGCATGGAAATAGATTACAGTACCTCGTGTTTCTCATTTACATTTTAGTTCCACTGTAATGTTCTATTTTAGATAACACATAAGAAGTGCATTATAGCTACACACAAAATAAATTCTTTACTCTTCCATTACCCTCTTTTATGATTCTCTATTTGAATTAATGAATTGTTCTGGAGACTGTCCTCGCCACATTGTACAACATGCTATTTTTCTGAAATATTTCTTCCTCGAATTTTTAAAGTATGATACTGTTCCAAATACCAAAATGAAGAAAAACCTAACAAATGTATAAGTATCTACTCTTTATAATAAATTTTACGCTACAGTTTTAAGGCTGGCTGTAATTGAATTAAATAACATAATGCAATTTTGCACTTTATTATATTCATAATTCATAAACATTAAATATGTTATTCTCATGTGTGAAACAGGAAAGACTTCTTGTCGCGCAAAACATTCTTTGCACTTTGTTTCACAAACTTTTCTATTGTCTATATAGTACCACAAGCTCAGTATAATAATTATTGTTTTTGTACTTATAATATATTAGATCCATTTAACAGATGGAAAGGCTTTCAAAAGTGTAAATTATTAGTAGTTTGCACCAGTTGCACCAACTTTTTAAATAAAAAAAAGATCAACCTCATCTCGTTGCCTGCGAGTGTAAATATAATCATAAGAAACATATAAGATCAGATTCATGAATGTTCGTAATTTATAGCTGTTTTACTAGGATATGTGTATAGAGAGGAAGTTAAAGTATTTTGTATAAAAAAAATTTAACAAAAATATGTTGTTTGTGCCTTTTGTAATTTAGAACTATGTAGTAATAATTATTATCACCAAAATTTGAGCGTATCACAATCATTTTTACAATTTACACTTGATTTTAAAAAAAAACTAAACACTAATATTTCGATACGCATACTATAATATTCTATATTATATATTATATATATATTATAATATTCTTGTTGTACTATTTTCACTTTAGGGTTTCTCAGAATTCAGTTTAGTAACAAAATTAGTTAATGCAGGTAAAACATCTTGAAAAGGTCCAACAGTTTCTGTTGTAATACAATCTCTGACCCACTTTGAGAGCAAAGCTCTTTTCTCGAAAGTTTTTAATCTCTCATCAATAATAATTATTGCACCCCAGTCATTTACATGTCTTACAACGCGACCAAAGGCTTGATTTAAAGCTCTGAATGCATTTGCATCATACCACGCTCTTCCATTTAAAAATTCTTTAACTTCACGTTTCCTCAAGTCATTGTAGATCATTTTCCCAGCAACACTTCCTTCTTTTAGTGGGGCATATGGAATTCCAATGGTTATTACTGCACGAGCTTGATCATCCTTAAAATCAACTCCTTCAGATACCTAAGTAAATAAAACAAATAAACAAAACAAATTTTATAAAGAAACTTTCATGTAAACCCAAATCATTCACATATTGGTCATAGTTCTTTTTCAATGATGCTTGACTAAAATTTAGAGGTTTAAAATGGATTCCACTTTGATAAGAATTAACAATGCTGGCAAAAATTCTATCTTTCCCTAAAACATGACTGGCCGATAGTTCTTGTTCAAAACGACATTCCAATTCTGTTGCAAATGAAACGGTTGGACTTAGCGTTCCAGACGTAACTATAGAAAGAAGTACAAAATGCAAATCTTCATTAGTCTTATTAAACTGTTATTTTTCCCCAGTCTTTTTACTTCTTGTGTTTTTAAAAAGTAAAAAATAATATTTGGTTAATTATAAATAATAATAATAGTAACTTACCAATTACCGTCCTTGCTTCTTTCATCTTTTCAAATGTTATTCCCGGATTTAGGCATAGAATTTGTAGTTCAAGATCTACATTAGATCTAGACGTTGAGGGTTGACTAAATCCATTTGAATTGATAGTTTTTACTAAAAGAACTTGATAATCTCTCAAGCGATACAAGTCTCCATTCGTATTTTTCTTAAATAAACAATTGAGAGCATACAAAAAGGCAGCTACAACTTTCATTGCACGTCTATCAACTTTAAACGATCTATCACTTTGGTCACCCTTGATTGTATAATGTCGATCTTCTAAAATAAAATAATCACTCCATAATGACTTGATACTATCTGGACCAAATCCAATGTTGTGGAAGGTTTCGGCTACTCCTCCTTCCATTTTACTCAAGTCTTTAATGTATTTCTTTTCACCGTCATAACCAAAGTCTTCTTTGAAACCAACTTCACGTTCTTCTGCTTGTTTATCCAACCAGTTCTTCAACCGAGTAAAATTTATAAGGAAATTGTTTAGAGGTTCTACTTTGATGGATGGGATGTTAGTTCGTGATCGTGCTTTATCTATTTCATTCAAAGCTCGATATACTGTACTCAAATTTAATTTAATTGAGGCAATGTCTCTACACAGATCCTCTAAATTATGACTTTCATCAAATACTAGTATATTCTTTTCTACTTCTATTTTAGAAGCACTTCGTATTTGGTTATGCAACAAATGTTGGTAAGTACAGAATATAATTTTGGCATTGCCTGCTAGTTTCTTTGCTCCATAATAAGCACACTTTTTACAGCTTGTAGCATACTGTCGAATATCTTCAATATCCCAAACTTGATCATTTCTTTGATTTACAAAGTCTGAAAAAGTTGAGGGCATCAACCAATTTTCCTCTTCATCGTAGTATTTACAAGTAGGATGAGGTTCCTGTCCTTGTTTTAGTTTTAAATTCCGTTGACAATTTGATCTTAATTTTTCACACATTTCATCAACACTCAAATATTGTGGAGGATCCGATGGATAATTTCCACTTTGAGCTGTTGCATTGACGCAACTTTGAACTCGACTTGAGAGGATTGACATTGGTGTTGTAGAATAGGCCGTTGATTTGAGTTGAGCTACAACTTGTTTTATTTGAGAATGAGTTCTTGTTGCATAGTAAATCGTTGGTGTAGGTACAGGAGGTAAATTTACTAAATTATAAGAATCATTTCCACAACCTGAATATCCCAAATTAAAAGAGATTTGATCCGATATTGTTGATGTTGACGAGGTTTCAAATAAGGAGCTATTGTTATCATTCACATTATTAGTATTGTCAATACTATTATTGCTGATTGTACTAGTAGTAGTAGTAGTAGTAGTAGTAGTAGTATTATTATTATTATTAGGAGATTCTGATGAGTTTTCGCATAGCAGTGTAGTATCATCATGATGATTTTGTTTTTTAACTGGACTATTTAAATCAATTTTGAATTTCTTTGGTGAGAGATAGTTTGTAGACGTTGAAGCTTTTTGACGTTGTGCTTCTTCATTCTGTCTTTGAAAAGCTAGACGTTGTTTTTCTTCTTCATTTTTTTGCCATGCTAGTAGAGAACAGAGAATCGCAGCAGTTTTTCCAGTCCCAGTAGGTGATTCAAGAAGACAATGACTTTTGCTATTAACTCCTTTAATTATTTTCTCCATCATAGCCTGTTGACTTTCATAAGCTTCGTATGGAAAAACTACTTTGATGCCTTCATATTCATATGTATTCTTTACACATGGCTCTTGTGTGATAATTTGAGTTGAAGGGAGATCATCGTCATCAAAAGTAAAATCAAATTCAAGTAGAGGAACTTCCGTAATGTCATCATAAAAATAATGATCCTCATCATCCGGCATAGTATCTTCCGTGTTTGACATCTTGTTAATTTGGTAAGCTTCAATGGCTGTACTGCCGAAGAAGTAAATAAATAAATAAATAATGACATGCTTCATACAGTGATTTGGAAATTGTGAAACAAAATACTGCATGCTACACAACTAAGTAAAACTAAGTAAATAATTGTAAATTGGCATGAAAATAAAAAAAGTACCTACACGTTATAAACCGGAAATTAAAACATCCATGTGTGAGGCATCATAATATACTATCTTCGTCGTCGTCGTTTCGTCTCTTGGTTTTCTTTTCAAGAAACAGTATTGTCTGTAAAATGAAAAATAACATCTTATGTGTATGACGTTATGTGGAATGTTGAAATCAGCTCAAAATCCAAAACATATATGTGTGCATGAATATTTAAATTTATTGTACAGCCTAAATGTAATTAATTTAATTACTTACGATTTGTGGACAAATGTATCTTAGGTTCTTGTTAACTGAATTGCTGAGAAACGATGTGGATGTCAATTTACTAACAGTTTTGCATTTTGCACGAAAAACAGTTAAATCTTAAATCCTGTCGAGAATGGTGCGCTGAGTCAAAGGGTGTATGTGAAGACAATTTTTCATGTCGGAATGAAAAATGAAAAATTCGATATCGAACTAGGGCGAAGTATAAAATAATGTACACTGTTTACTTTGTTCTAAAATAATTATGCACCAAATATATATATATATATCTAATATCTACACATCTTAGAAATAAGATATAGATAAATGAGGTAGATCCTCAGTCAATCATTCTAATAATATAATATTTAACAGACATCAATCAATATTGATCAATCGTGACACATAACTACTATATACAGGTAACTACTAACTTAATTTGAATAAACGAAGAACGAAATAATATAGTGAAATCATTGTACATGTCATGTTTTTCAATACGGCAAGCGTTTTTTTATTCTCTCTCTCTTTGTTTTTTTTTGCATAACATTAGTTTATGCTGTTGGTACATGTTCTGACATTATTCAAATCAGTGTGAATGCAAATTATTATACATATTATTATTATTTTGTTCCTTAATCTGTATTCAATTGAGAATCAAGCAACAGTATACATAAATAGTAAATAGTAAATAATAAGTACAACTATTTACATATTATATCTAAAAAAACACAAAATACTGATACATGATACATTGATAACAAATTGAAACAAAGTGCTATAATAATATTATGGTACAACTTTGGAAGGAAAATGGAAACAGAAAAATACTTATGCTGCAAATACTATAAAACATACAATAATCAATAATCAATAAAATAATATCTACTGGTATTACAACTGGTACTAATCTTTGAGCGCAGATGGGTTCCAACCATATTCTAGATCACCCCAGTCTACTGGACGCCACTATAATTTGATGAACAAAACAAAAAACCAAAATTTAAAGGGATATAATATGATTAGGGTCATGAGAATACAATACGTTATAGGTTGTAGATGAAAAATTTAAATACCTGATATAAAAATACTACAAAATTGATCAAGTTTGCGGCCATCTGCAAGATCATTTCATAAAAGATAAAAGAATGGTTAAATTATACTCTTTTGAGTAAAACAAAATCAATTCTCAATCTCAAATCTCAAATCAAATTTTTAGGTTACAGCTAGAAGAAGTGTTCTGTCCAGCGTAAAATATCCACCTCCAGTGACAACCATCGGATTATTTCTCGCAAAGGAAAATACAAGACTGTGTATCTGTACAACCATTTATTAAAAACGAAAACATCTTCAGTACATGCACGTATAATCGATGATCTGTAGTGGATTTTTTTCTTATAGATACGTTGTTTTTTATCTTTTATCATTTACAAAATAACATATTGTACGTATTACGTATAACATGTTGTGCAAGTACTATTTTGCAAATAATATTTTGTAAAAGTACTTACAAAATTTTTCTCAGTTTTTGTTTTACAGTGCATAAAACCACGTTTACGGAGAATATTAAATCCTTTCATTGCCTTTACAAACGCAAAAAGTATACAGATTATAGATTATAAATTATAAATGAATGAATTTGATAAACGCATACAACGCTTTTGTAAATTTATTTATAAAAAATGGCGAAATTTATAGTTTTTAGGTCTGTAGTTACTTGTTTGTACGACTCGGAAGCAAAACTCGTAACATGATAAACGACGTAAACTTGATATAGAAGGATGGCCAACATGACACCAAAGAAAAAATAGACTTTTTCTTCATTTTCATTTTCTCTATGATTATCTCCTGCTAGTATTTTGACATCCTTTGAAAACATTCCTTTATGAGTCGCACTACATGTATTATTATCATTTCGAGTAACAGCTCGAGCGTTGTGAAAGGCTGTATCATTTATCCTGTCCATATGTTTACCAATGATGGAATCATAGCGACTTCCATTTGAAGAAACACATGGTACCCATTTCATTATACGAGTTGCTCTCTGGGCTGACAAAGGTTTTATGAGGACGTACACGAGGTAGTACAAGTCACAAATAATACAAATGTTCTGAAACAAAAAGAAAAATTAATTTCCCATTCAGTATTAGGGTAAAATATTGTATTACAGATTACAGTATTATAAATTATAAATTATAATGTTGCTAATCATGTGCTTCCCTTCAATTTACATGTTCATTATCTATCTACACTAGAGACTAGAATTATTAAAAATTAAAAGGTTATCCGTAAAACGTGAAGCATTTACTTACATTTGCACAATAATATACAATGAGTACAAGGGAGAAAGTATTAGCAGTCATTGTGAACAATTGAACTAGAACTAGATGATCTTTCAAGAGACTTGCGTATTCTACACGTCTGTGTGACTGACGATTTGTCTTTAATATTAGACCAGATTCCACTGTTATAACATAGAAAGAAGAGAAATGCATAAACATTTGTGTCTGTGTACTTTGAATTTTGAATAGGTGCATAGAACTATCCTTATAGAAAGTAGAAAGTAGAAAAGCAATAATACCACTTTTGAATAAATTTCGAAATCTTTCATTCCAAATGGCCGTTGCATTTTTTAAAAGCATGCTGAAAAATAGAAATGGAAGGATTTGCACTCTGGACCCAATTACTCCATAAATTAGGCAGAGGAATGTAAGTGCAAACCAAGGTTTGCCCTGATTATCCGAGAGACGATAGTAAGTTTTTTGATTAAACACTTGAGCTACGATATTTGTAAACTGTGCGTAGACTTGAAAACTGTCTGGAATCCAGAATCCACTGATAAAATGCCCCAAGAAAAATATAAAAATTATCAAAGCAAAGATGTTTTCTTTTATGACATAACGGCGAACGCCTAAGCAAGGATCCAAATCCGTCTCCAAAACTACTCTGCAATACGTGTAATGTAACGTTTAAACTTTTACCAAAACTTCAAACAGCTTTTTTTCTTCTTTTGCACGTAGAATGTTGCTGAACAGTCATCTACGATATATTATATATTATAGTACCTGTTCCAATGATTAAAGTACTGGACATAATTGCTTCCTTTCCAAAAAACGGTAATAAATCCAGATAATGTGATCTAGTTGGAATAAAAAATAAAAGCAAAAGATAGTTTGATTGATTTACAGGAGAAAAGAGGATATCGAAAAAAATACAAACTTATCATTGGTTTTACGTATAGGTTATAGGTTATACAGAGATTTGATGGTACATACTACATACAGTCATTAAACACCATAGCACAAATAACGGAACGAGAATTGATCTAAACACATTCAGGAAAGTAGAAAATGGAAAGAAAATTCAGAATAAATTTTCATTCCTTTGATGCACTAAAATTTCTGTAAAATTTTCATACACATACAATAACAAATAACATACAATATACACAAATATTACTCATCGTTCGATCATCTGAGACGCTCACCTCATACTTTCTCGCTCTAAATGTATATTTTTAAAAAAAATAAACAATTTACAAGAGATATTAATTGTGTTCCATAGTATAAGAACCCTGAACTCAGGGATATTCACTTTATTGTATGTTTATATACTTCAGGTCAAAGACTAACTACCCTGAAAATTTCAGAGTCCTAGGTTGACTGGAACTATTTTTAAAAAATTAATAAAAATTAAAGTTAACATGTAATAGAGTGCGTGCGGGAAACTGGCGAGACGAATTCCTCGCATTTCTTAGATTCCTGAGTTCAGGGTTCTTATACTATGGAACACAATTGGTCTCTCCCTTAAAGTAATCAAATGTACAAAAAGGACTATCATATTGTCCTCTGATGTTTTGATTGCAAAACTCACCCAGAGATACATTTACATTCAGGCGGCTAACAGGATCATAAAATCTACATTAAATTATTCCAATAAGATTGTTAGTGATAATCAGTGACTCAAAAATATCAGAGTCAATATTACAAACTGCAAATTGATTTGCATTTCAAAGACATTACATCTTGGCATTGTGAGCAGTAAGCACTTACTCAGTGACTAATTCGGTTCTATCAACAAAAAAGAAAACAAAAATTCCGATTAGGGTGAGCAACCACACTGTGAGATAGAGGGCAAAGGCCACAGCATAGATTGCAGTTAGAAGGCCAGCTACAAATAGTGTAACAAAAAATACATTAAACATTTAATTAAACATTAAATGGCTAAACAGCATCAAAATAACATTTCATAGGATTTAAATAGAACTCATAAATCATACCCTTTCTAAAGACTAGTCTATACAGTGGTCGTTCCGGTGTTCCCTGTGAAATAGAAAATGTTTTTAGCCCAACATTTTAGAAGTGTAAAGTTTAAATTGTAGTATTAAAAATAAAATATTAAATATTAGTGCTCATTGAATTTGCCAAATAACTTGACGAAATTAATGGAAAAACACAAAACGCTTTGGCGTTTGAGCTTTGAGCTCATACAAATGATAAAAATTATCTTTGGATGAAAAAAAAGAAGAAGCTTACCCTGCAGGTTATAATGAATGGCATTTGTCCCATTACGATTAAAAACCACCAAACCGGCCTGAATGCTTTATACAGTTTATAAGAATTTGTGTTCTGATGTACATACTTAACAGTCATTTTATCCTCCACTTAGGTGCAAGGCACTAAGAATCTACCAGTCAACAATGTACTGTGAAAGAAGAAAACAGTAAATTAAGCCATAATGAATACCCCACATGTTTGTTTATCATCACGTCATAGTTTACAACACAATAATAATATAATTATAGTTTGATGCTCGTTATTATAAAGAAAATGGTGTGTACCGTATACCGCATACACAGTATGCAACAAAGAAATTCCTAAAAAGTGGAAGCAAAGTCAATTCAAAATTCAAAATTTGAATCCCAAGCCCGTCAATGCAAACAGGAAGAAGAAAGTGACGAAGTACGGAGAATTTTCTTCTTTGCCATTTGTATCATCAAACATGCTGTGTTTCTTGTTTTGAATGTTTTGATGGCGAATAAAGTGGCGAGTGCACAGAGGCTCTTTTTATAAAAATTGGTCTACCAAAGTAAATTTGGGACTGATTCGGTTTTACTCGAAACCATTTGAGATAAACAAAGAGTCTTTGTACAAGCAAAACATATCCGTGGAAACAA